>MUZC01002175.1:429936-520124 GCA_002072015.1 Radix auricularia
AGTCCTACAGTCTCTAGTGGCCTACAGTCCTACAGTCTCTAGTGGCCTAAAGTCCTACAGTCTCTAGTGGCCTACAGTCCTACAGTCTCTAGTGGCCTACAGTCCTACAGTCTCTAGTGGCCTAAAGTCCTACAGTCTCTAGTTGCCTACAGTCCTACAGTCTCTAGTGGCCTACAGTCCTACAGTCTCTAGTGGCCTACAGTCCTACAGTCTCTAGTGGCCTACAGTCCTGCAGTCCTACAGTCTCTAGTGGCCTAAACAAGGAGAGGTCAAGCAATAAATCGGTCTGATTGGAAGACTGTAATTGAGCAGGCCTACACGTAGAACTTCTGAAGATTAATTATAGCGAGACAATCATAGAACTTAGTCTCAAATTAATCGGTTAGTCTTTCTTAAAGTGTGTTTTTTAATAAAATGTTTAAATGATGTACTTCCCATAGTTGAACTTAAGTTTCCATGATTAAAAACACATTTTACAGTGAAAAAGTTTTAATGGTTTTTGTTTTACGATGGACCTGAAAAAAAAACACAACTCAATCATTCATTTAAATTAAATATGTCCATCATTTAAGTCGAAGCGATAACCATAAAAATGTATGTAGTATAGAGTTAAAGTTGAAAAAAAACATTACTGGATGGGGTATACTTTATGTATATATCAAGAAGCTATTATATTTTTAAAGGTCTGTTTTTCCAAAAGAATGTATCTATTGTAATAAAGCTTATGTCGCCTCGCTCAATTTAGTTGTTATTTATGTATCCATGCTTGATCAGAAGAGGGCTTAAATCTAATGTTCTTTGCTTTGTTTCTAGGCATGGGTTTCATAAGCTGAATTTTAAGAGCTAAAATGAGAATGTGTGGCGACATTTCATTTTAAAATAATTCTTTAGTCTGAGCCTCATACAAGCTCTCTCGAACAAACTCTTCTAAGCCTAATACAAGCTCTCTCGAATAGTCTTGTTAAATCATAGTCCATTAAATGACTGGTAACAAGTGGCTTGACTTTTAACGTTTAAATAAAAAAAATCTGACAACCGTGTTGACTCCAGTCTCTAGTTTGTCCTCGCAAAAGGACGCGTGTTTTATTTATACCCAACTTTTGGTGACTATTGCGGAAACGGAGATACATTCACATCAAGTGTACTTTTTTTTTTATTCGTGGGCTGCACGTTATTGTTACGCTCAAAGCAGTGGCGTAGCTAGGAATTTTTAGGGGTTTGACGGGGGTGTAACCTTTTTCGGGACCCCACATACATGGCGGGTCTTAATATTAATGGAAAAAAATTCGAACACTAATTTTGGGTCCCCCCTCAGGTGGGGGCACGGGGGGACTTTCGAATTTGGACCCCTTCCCCTCCCATTGCTACGTCACTGGCTCAAAGTTTAAATAATATGTGAGAGGAAAGGGACACACAAGCACTAAATGAGTGGATTTAGCTTTGAGCAATGAGTATGTCATTGATTGACAAAAAAAATGCAATTGTAGAAAGTACCACCTCATGAGTTAATATCGACAATATTTAAATTAACGACACTTTTATGATGACGATACTTGGTTTAAATAAAATACATTTAAAAAATGTATGATATAAGATTAATTATTGTATGGTGCTATCGAAGTTAGTTATAAGCAACCTTGCCGTAAATGCGTTTTAGACTCCAATAAATATTTTAAAATTTCAATAGCTTTATAGATTTGTACTGAGGCTACCCGGCATAAACGGACATCTACAATTGAAAATGGAGGCAAAAGTTGGCTTTAATATGTGATGCCAACTTTAAACAAACTGAACAAACAATGGACGGAGCGTGGGCATTTCAGAGAAACGTAAACAGGGCACCAACGAGATTCATGATTTTAAGCTTTCATTCCGGCACCGTGTTATCAAATCTAAGTAATAATGTGCCGTGAACTAACACACTGAGTCACCTTGTGCTACATCCCTCAATTTATTTTGGATCGATAAAATATACGAGGCGTGCGTGGTGCAGTGGAAGGTTAACACTATAATACCGGCATTTATTATAATCAATGTTGAGTTGCACATAGCGCTGTTGAGAATACATTATAGCACGGACAATTTCTTTGATTGTCCATACATGACCCTGGACAATAAATTCTTTAACTCGTCCATACGTGATGCGGACAAATACTTCGACTTGTGAATATATATCCTGGACAAGAATACTTTGACTTACCCATACATTATCCGGACAACTTCTTTAAAACTTGTTAATACATAACCCGGAAATGTACTTAACTTGCCAATACATAACCTGTACAAGAAAACTTTGACTTGCCAATAAATTACCCGGACAAGTACTTTGACTTGCCAACACATAGCCTGGACTAGTACTCCGACTTGCTAATACATGCAGGGTCGGCTTTAGGCATAGTCAAACTAAACAACCGACAAGGGCCTCCGATTAGTCTCATCATGTTTGGGGCCTCCCACAAGAATAATGCCATATTTATTTATTTATTTTATTTTACATTTTGGGCCATCAAATTCACTTCGCCTAGGGCCTCCAATTCTCTTAGGCCGGCCCTGATACATGACCTGGATAAGTACTTTGACTTTCTAATACATGACGTGGATAAGTACTTTGACTTGCTAATACATGATCTGGATAAGTTTTTTGACTTGCTAATACATGACCTGGACAAATACTTTGACTTGCTAATACATGACCTGGACAAATACTTTGACTTGCTAATACATGACCTGGATAAGTTCTTTGAATTGCTAATGCATGACCCGGACAAATATTTTGATTTGCTAATACATGACCTGGGCAAATACTTTGAATTGCTAATACATGACCTAGGCAAATACTTTGATTTGCTAATACATGACCTGGGCAAATACTTTGATTTACTAATACATGACCTGGACAAATACTTTGAATTGCTAATACATGACCTAGGCAAATACTTTGATTTGCTAATACATGACCTGGACAAATACTTTGACTTGCTAATACATGACCTGGATAAGTACTTTGACTTGGTAATAAATGACCCTGTCAGGTACTATGACTGGCCAATGCATGACCCGGACAAGTATCCCTTGACCCATCCAATACATGAGACTAACAAGTTCCATTTGATCGATTCTGAGTCCTAACCAGGACAAATGTCAACCTTTTCAGACTGATTTTATGTTGATCTGGTAAGTTTGAGATACGACTGTTACACGCCAGGACATCCACTCGTGTTGTGTAACCCATTTGAAATCATTAGTAACACGGGGCGTCTAGCTCCCTTCCCTGTATAAACGCCCCACCTCATGTTTGTGCAACACGTGAAATTTATCTCCGACCACCCTTGAAGACCAACGGTCTGCCCCAGGCATTCATGTCCATTTGACGTGGAGTGTGTGTGAGATCGGAGAATGTGACATCGGAGAATGTGACATCGGAGAATGTGACATCTTTATGAATACTGTTATGCAAATGACAATCGATGCCGCTGGTCATTACTTATGTATCGATGGGTTAAGGCCAGATGAATAATTTCTTTGGTAAAGGCGTGAGACGATGAATGATTCACATCCATGATCGGCTGACACTAAGTCATCTCTTTTTAATCGTCCTCGTCTAAAAGCCACAGAATATGTTTTTAGGGGTGGGTAGACCAATAGAGATTGGTCTACGTTACCAGAAGATTATGCCCAGATTTTAAAAACAGTTCTACACTGGTCACCAAGTACAGACGACGAAGGCTCGGTTACTCTTTCATTCTAAATTTGTTCTTGTAATCGACAAAATACATCTCATTGTAAGCTAATGAATGCCGCGATATTCATGGGTTGCTATTCAAGAATTTTTTATTGTATGAAAGGGATGAACGAGGGAACATAACGTCGCCTCTAATTTTATTGACGTTTAGCATATTAAATATTTTAGCACGATGGAGGAATGGCGAGTATGCCGTGAATATGGCGAATGTAGATGTTTATTGACCACATAATCTATTGTTGGATAGCTCAGATTATGATGGGCTGGGGGTAAATGGGATGGATGTAGATATTTATTGACCACATAATCTGGTTAGAAATCTCGGCTTATGGCGGTCTGGGGAGGGGGTAAATGGGATGAATTTAGATTTTTATTGACCACATAATCTATTGTTGAATAGCTCAGATTATGATGGGCTGGGGGTAAATGGGATGAATTTAGATTTTATTGACCACATAATCTATTGTTGAATAGCTCAGATTATGATGGGCTGGGGTAAATGGGATGAATGTAGATAATTATTGACCACATAATCTATTGTTGGAAGGCTCAGACTATGGCGGTCTGGGGTGGGAGGGTAAATGGGATGAATTTAGATTTTTATTGACCACATAATCTATTGTTGAATAGCTCAGATTATGATGGGCTGTGGGTAAATGGGATGAATGTAGATATTTATTGACCACATAATACATGTTAGGAAAACTAAGAATATGGCTGACTTTGTATGAAAGGAATGAATGTATATATTTATTGATCACATAATAAATCGTTGGAAAACTCAGATTATGTATTTTCAAAGCATTTCATCTTTAAGATAAGCTTGGATTAATCTCGAAGCTGGACGTTGATGGACGGGCCGTAAAAGATAATTGTGTTTATCTGAAAGATGTCAGTCGGACAGCTTGGGAGATGACCGTCATAGAATCACTAGAGGGAAATGAAGAATTATGGAGATGAGCTATTTCTCGATTCTTCCTTTCTCTAAGCTCTTTTTCGTCCTTCTATCTTACCATGTGTGTTCAGCAAAGATACAGCTTTAATGTTTAAATGAATTTTGTTCAATGTGTTTAATCTCACAGACATTGACGTTAAAAAAATCTCAATCAAAATAAATACAATTGTTCAAAATTTATTTGCGGAAATAAATATCCATAACTGACTTTAATTTCTTGAACTAAAAATGTAAGAATACTTTTTAATGACATAAGTTAGTGCTTGGCTCGATGAAAGAGTCAAGTAACGCCTTGTTTTGTTCAGATGAGACATTTGTGCTAAAATTACGTTGAAAAAAATATTTAAGAAATTATTATATAAAATTCCTTTTGACTGACTAAGATTTCTGTTCGTGACTTACCCTAATGCTATAATTGTATAAACACATTGATTGCTCTGGACACTTTGCTGCTTTATTAAATACTGTAAAGAACACGGAGCTCAAAACACATCGACATGGAACTCGATATTAACAATAGGCGATGAATTTAAAGAAATCAAAAGGTTTTCACAGCCTACAAAGATCAAAATTTCAAACATAAGAACATAATTTATAGTTTAAAGCTGCTATTTTATGTCTGTTTTCTCTGTATGCTTATAAATAGACGAACATATAATCTTTGATAATTTTATTCTTATTTCTCTTATCTAAATTAGATTTTAATCCCAAACATTCCACACTTCATTCGTTGATAGGCTAGACCTGTCGAAGAACGACGCAAATCGATTCTTCTGAAATTAGTTGGGATCGATATCTCTTTGTTTTATGGGCATTCGATCTTTCTTTATTCCTGGTTTCCCCTTAAGGACAACGGTTCTGCTCATTATTGGATATAGCATATTCTTATGAAATACCTCTATGCTTGCCCTCCTCACATCCCATCCGCTTAATGTATTTTTGGACTACACTTTTTTTTAGGTTTTTAAGTATATTAAAAAAAATCAATGCAGGCACCTAGTCCTAGTCTTAAAGTCTAGTCAAGTATCGTCCCAAGTGCCCCGTTGAAGTCTGGTCTCTTCTAAAGCTAGGAGGGTCAGTAAAACGTGTAAAGAAGGTATTTGTTTTAAGGATTCCATTTAACATTATTTAGGTAAATACGGTAAGTATCTAGGCCATAGGTCAGAGTTATCAGAAATGCTATCGATGAGACGGCAATTGTTCGTGAAACTGTGGAGAGGCCTTGTCATGGAGGTCAGTTCTTCTAAGCCCCAATTTTTTCTCTTTAAAATCTACACCTTGAACAAAACTACTTAATAGGATGTAATTGTTCATAGGGCATTATTTATACTTTTTTTTAAAAAGGGGAAAAAACCAATTTGGCACGTAAAATCTGTTGCGATGCTTAAAATAATTAAAATGGTGAAGCCATTGAGAAGCAATTAATGGCTAGAAAATGTATCCTGATTATGAAAACTGATCATTTGCCTTACAGGGTAAATTGGTTTCAACGATGACTTCTTTAACAAATCGTAGGATGTTGCCAAAGATTTTAGATTGCGGAAAATAAAAGTATTTTAAAAACTTGATGGAGACGACTTTGGTACTCGTAATAAAATAATAATCCTTTTTGAAAAAAAAAAAACACATGCAGTTGGCAAAACCATCTCACCCTTAAAGATATAAGCAATTAAAGGATATATGACTGTAGAGAATATAGGACAGTAAATAATATATGGTCGTAAGGAATTTAAGCATTGAAAATTATAGGGCTAACTATGTTGAAATTTATGACACGAAATAAAATACCACTCTATACGCTTACATAGATTGTGATGTGAGCTCCCTGTTGTGCAGGATAAAATAGATGTCAATCCAGAAGTAATGTATTGCCATTTATCTTGGTGTGTTAAATGCCGTATTTGAGTTATTATGTAGACACGAGGGACACGTCAGCTATCATCTCTAGCTCTGCTGGCTCGTTGTGTGAGACAAAGCGGAGAAGTAGGCTTATTGACAATCTTAAACGGAATGAATAATTAAGGCCTTTCAAAGTATTTTTTCCATTCATGAGGGAACATTTCTCATTTCTGGTGTTCTTCTCCATAGCCTAATGCTTCATCATTCTTTGACTCTCTGTCCCACCATGCCATGACCTTATGCCTCAGTCTGATATGACCATCCACCCCACCACTCCATGCTCTTCTGCGTTAGTCTTATATGACCATCCACCCCACTACCCCATGACCTTCTGCCTTAGTCTTATATGACCATCCAACCCACTACTCCATGACCTTACGCCTCAGTCTGATATGACAATCCACCCCATTACTCCATGACCTTCTGCCTTAGTCTTATATGACCATCCAACCCAATACTCCATGACCTTACGCCTCAGTCTGGTATGACCATCCACCCCACCACTCCATGCTCTTCTGCGTTAGTCTTATATGACTATCCACCCCACTAGTCCGTGCTCTTCTGACTCAGTCCTCTATGACGATTTGCCCACCCCACCATGGCCATCGACCCCCATTCCTCTATACCTATTTACCCACTACTCCATGATCCTCTTCCTCACCCCCATGACCCTCTTCCCAACAATCCCATGATCCTGTTTTCCACCTCCCCATGAGCCTCTTCCCCACCACTCCAAGGAGCCTCTTTCCCACCACTCCATGACCTTCTCAATCATTCCTCAATGACTTTTTTCCAACCCTCCAATGTTCATCTGCCCCCTCCCCATACCTACATGCCACACCTAAATTACTTTCAGGCCCTCTACTTCTTGATCTGTCAGTCAACCATCAGATGGTATGACCTATTTTGATAGCCTTATTTCTTCTGCCGGCACTGATATGAAATATAACGACCACGGGGGTTTGGTAAAGATATTTTAACCTGTTTAAACTGTAATTTCCCTAACTCTAAATGAGCACGCCTCTAAGTTTAGAAATAATGTTTTGACACGCAATTCTTGTTATCATGCAAAAATTAACTCTTTACATTTCACTTACATGTCAGCTATCATATAGGGCGATAATTTACCTTTCGTTATAAACTCTCTATTATCATATCTTCTCACGCTTAACTCCTCTGTGCCGCCACCAGCTTCCTATCCCCCCCCCAATCATCACATCTGTCCAACCACCCTCCGTCTTTTCCCCTTCACCGCACGCCACCTCATTCCCAGCACCCCTGGCCCGACCACCCCAGCTGCGGAACTATGATCTGGAAACTATGCATCATTCCGTGAGGCGCTGTGACGTGAGTACACACACAGGGGACCCTGACTCATTTCGCCCCATCGATTTTTATCCACTCCATGCATCCTCCGTCAGGGGGCGCCTCGGCCACTTTGATTGTGGCAGTGAAGATAAAGTGACGTTTGGACAAGAAGAAGTTTACATCAAGACACAATTACAGATTTGGATCCCTGGAGCCACTTCATCAAAATGGCTCAACAATGAGATTTAAACAAATGTGCGAGAACTTGAAGAGATGGCTGCTAGTTATAAGAACGTTGAATCTGTTCTACTTGAAGAGATGGCTGCTAGTTATAAGAACGTTGAATCTGTTCTACTTGAACAGATGGCTGCTAGTTTGTAGAACGTGGGATATGTTCTACTTCAAGAGATGTCTGCTAGTTTATAGAACTTGGGATATGTTCTACTTGAAGAGATGACTGCTAGTTATAAGAACGTTGAATATGTTCTACTTGAAGAGATGACTGCTAGTTTGTAGAAGGTTGAATCTGTTCTACTTGAAGAGATGGCTGCTAGTTTGTAGAACGTTGAAACTGTTCTACTTGAAGAGATGGCTTTTAGTTTGTAGAACGTGGGATTTGGTCTACCTAGAGAGATGGCTGCTAGTTTGTAGAACGTGGTATATGTTCTACTTGAAGAGATGGCTGCTAGTTTGTAGAAGGTTGAATCTGTTCTACTTGAAGAGATGGCTGATAGTTTGTAGAGCGTGGGATATGTTCTAATTGAAGAGATGGCTGCTAGTTATAAGAACGTTGAATCTGTTCTACTTGAAGAGATCGCTGATAGTTTGTAGAACGTGGGATATTTTCTACTTGAAGAGATGGCTGCTAGTTATAAGAACGTTGAATCTGTTCTACTTGAAGAGATCGCTGATAGTTTGTAGAACGTGGGATATGTTCTACTTGAAGAGATGGCTGCTAGTTATAAGAACGTTGAATCTGTTCTACTTGAAGAGATGGCTTATAGTTTGTAGAACGTGGGATATTTTCTACTTGAAGAGATGGCTGCTAGTTATAAGAACGTTGAATTTGTTCTACTTGGTGAGATGGCTGCTAGTTTGTAGAACGTTGAATTTGTTCTACTTGGAGAGATGGCTGCTAGTTTGTAGAACGTTGAATTTGTTCTTTTTGGAGAGATGGCTGCTAGTTTGTAGAACGTTGAATTTGTTCAACTTGGAGAGATGGCTGCTAGTTTGTAGAACGTTGAATTTGTTCTACTTGGAGAGATGGCTGCTAGTTTGTAGAACGTTGAATTTGTGTTGAATTTGTTCTACTTGGAGAGATGGCTGCTAGTTTGTAGAACGTTGAATTTGTTCTACTTGGCGAGATGGCTGCTAGTTTGTAGAACGTGGAATATGTTATGATTGTGGAGACCGATTCACCTTCTCAATGTGTTTACATCATGTTTGATGGGCGGGGTATTGGGTCAAAAAATCACGTAGGTTCGTCTCTGTCTTATAATAGTAGAAGAAATAAATTCTTCTTTTTTCAATGTATTATCAATTAAATATGCCAGCAGCATTAGGTGACTTTTGAAATTCTTTTTCCACTTGTCACTTTTAGTATTTATGATCATCTGGAATGAAAGCTGATGGCTTTATATTTTGTCACATTTCAAGTACGCAGGCCTTTTGCAGCATCAGAAGAAAAAAATGGTTAATGTAAATTTGTTAGTTGACTAAATTACACCAGTTCCATGGAGACATTCTCCTCCCCTTTCAAATTCTACTGGTTAGCACCTTCTCTTTACAGCATCAGTAAGCAGCTGCCAGCGGTCATTGTCTAAAGTATGGCAAAGTCTGGACAGTATAATCCATTATTTCTAACGCTAGAACAGTATCAGATGTGGCCCCGGACTGCATATTTAACATATTTATTATATGATTATATTATAATCATTGCTACCCTAGACACTAAAAATTGTGTTCTCTTTAACTCAAAGTCTCTTGTTTCGCCACTAGGAGCGGGATCGAGTTTGTTTGCAATAGAATTAAATAAATTTGAAAACTTTGAATAAGAGGGAACGCGCATGAGTAAATTCCAGACGTTTGACCTATTTGACAATGCACGTATTAACTCCAGTTATCTAAGAATAACCTTTTTTAATTGCACGGTTTGCATCTGTTTAAGCCTTAAGATATCATCACAAGAATTATTAGCCAATAAATTTATTTTACAAAATGTTAAATTTAAAAACAATTTGCATAAAAATTCAGAACGCTAAATATACGTTAATGATAATCAAATGCAGCAAGGACATGTTTATTAGATTGTACGTCAAAGATCGATTCTAGCTTGAAATGTTTTTGCGCACATTGTTCAAAGAATGGATGGGACAACTCCGGGTATTTTCATAGGTCGGGGTTGTCGGGCTTGTCTTTTGATTTCTGCAACATCTTTTCTGTTCGCTTCATGTTTCTTTTAGTTTATAGTATAGGGCTTAGGGTATGTGTGTGCCTGAGCAACTAAACAACGAATGGCATGTTCCGCCCCACTATATCAATGAGAGCACATCAACTTTGTAAACATTTATTTAGGCTTGGATGCTTATGTTTTTAGTTGTTCATTCAGTGTAAATTATTTTAAGAGTGTTGCGCTAGTTCTTGCAATGCAATGGTTACGATAAGAGCATTGTGCGTCCAAGGTAAGGGAAGCTGTTCACCACTTTGAGCCTTCAAAACTGACTTTGTTTCACGCTCAATTTTATTTAATCGAGGAGCTGCTTGTTTGGTAAAGGATTTATATATTTATTATGTCAATAGCAAGACTAAAGATTATGCACGCGTCCAATAGGTTTGAAATATGAGTTGCAGACCGGCTACTGATTCATCTTAAAGGGCAACGCGTCTGCATTAAGTCCCTTATGTCTTCAGTCATAGCCTTGGATTTGACGTCTGGTCTCCTGAGGTTCAGCTATTTATTATCATCAGTTCGGTATCTAACGCCAATGCCAACGTCTACCACTGTGAAAGTATCAGCGAGGTTTGCGGGGAATATGATGCCTTAAATGTTTGAGCCAGGAATATATGAAAATCAGGCTGTAGTTATTTACATTATGCAGGAGAGCATACATACATACATACATACATACATACATACATACATACATAGATACATACATACATACATACATACATACATACATACATACATACATACATACATACATACATACATACATTNTTTTTTTATAACCAAGGGACCAAGTTTCTGCCACATCAGGGTCTGCTGGTGACGTCACAGCCCACTTGCGTTTTGCTCTCAGCGCTGTGTTTCTTCTGGTACTATGGCAATCGCCGGCTTTTGAAATTCTTAGTTTTTATCGATAATCGACGTTGGTTTTTATTTTAAATTTGTAAATTTCTGCTGTCAGTTGGTGCACATATACCTTTTGTTGTTAGCAAACATGTATATACAATTTTATAGCATGCCGATAGCTACATCAAACAAATAACGGCAATGCTGTTGTGTTTTTAAAAAACTCCAAAAACACGTGCATGAACATTATCATTTATTAACGCTAGTGATGGGACGATACCAAAATCATAGGCTGCTTACTGTAAGCAAGGCTCCCCAGATTTTAAAATATATAATATAACAGACTACAGACAGTTTACTCTCAATCTCCCACACCATTGTTGTTGGTTAGTCCTATTAGCATCAAGTTACCGAAGGAATTGTAAGCTGAGGGGATCGTATGGAATAATAAATGTACCGTGTGCAAACATATATATATATATATATAAACTTAGAAACAAGATTGTATGGGGACACTTCATGGCATTGAGCATGCGATTCAGCTCCTATGTGTAACATAAGGTGCGTTTATTAATGACATCTAATGTGGTCTTAAAAAGGTTTTTATATTTAAATTATTATTTTTGGTTTTCCTCATACCAGTTTATTTATTTTAAAAAAATGTAAAAGTTTTGTTCAGAACATTTCTTGAAAAGTTTTAAGCTATTTATGTAAAATCATTATGAAACACATTTAAGCTTTTCTAAATATAAAGCTCAAAAAGAAATATTGCATATAATAATAATCAATAAGCTATTAGAGTGAAGTTTTAGCTCCATAAAAAAATTTCTCTAACATTTAAAAAACACGTCTTTAGTCTTTTAGTGTTCGTTATTTCACAATGTATTTTCTCAGCCTTTGAGAATAAGAATAGCGTCTATTGTATTATGATCTTGGAAGAAAAAGTTTTTTAACACTTTTTATTTTGTGTTTTAAAACATTTTGTGTGTGTTTTAATTTCGGATAATTAGATTTTATATTAGACAAAAACTGGTCTATTTATTTAGGCTTTACTATAAAATGTCCCATTCTTTATCTACTTAAAACAACTGAGCTCAATCCATGACATATAGCTTAAGAATAAGGTGTTACATAATTTATTGTATGAGGCAATACTATTTATGCTAAATGTATCATTTAACATCTTCTGATTATTTTAAACAAAGAACCTTTCTAAAGTTACGTTTGCATATTGCCCTACAGTGTACTTCCCAAAAAAACAACACTATATTCACAACTCTCGTCTGCCGGGTTATACAAGGCTGATCAGACCCTATCAATTTTTGTTCCACACAGCATGCCGTGTTCATTTTTCGATAAGATCGATTTCAGCATGGCGTTGTATCAACAAAATAGGATTATCACAGGAGCTGAGGTTATTTTATGGTCACGTGAGAGTTATTGCAAGACAGCCGGAATCTGTTTGCGTGTGAGATTATAATAAGCTCTTTCCTTGCCTGACAGCTTGCAATAAAAGTAGTTTTGTTGTTAGGGAGGGGTGGACGAGGATTAATTATTGCAGTGGGTTGAAATGGACTTTTCAGGTGCAGACTATATTAAATTACTTTTATAATAAAAATTATCATTTCAGTCTCATAGGAACTTTCCCTGAGGCTAACTTCAGTAAATATTTTAATTAAGTCTGGATATTTGAGCCCTCCACCATGAACGCAACATAAGTTTCTTGTAAAAGTTTAATTGAAATAAATCTATAATGTCAGTATCTGCATGTATATTTTAGATACGTTTAATCACTTTATGTCACTCGGGTCAGATTTAAGGTTGTATTCCAATATTGTAATGTCAATCCTTTACTGATGGACTTTCTATAAGGGTTGATAACAGATAATCACATGAATGTTAATTTAATGCAGATTCAATAAGCCATAACTGATCACTGCGCTGTTTCTTTTTTCATGCCTGTACTAAAAAATAAAATCGTAGAGTAAAGGGCCAAATGCTACATGTCTCTGTTTTCAGGATATAGCTCATCGTTGGGGACCGTACTATACACATAAAGAGCTGAGAACAGCAGATGTGAGACACCATCGTGAGAGGAATCATTGAATTAAAATTTAAAATCTACTTCTCGGCGCATAAAATAAAATGAAATCGTTGAGGGGAGTGCAAACATGCCGGGGTATGGAGACCACGGAACTCCACAGACCCCATCACAAAACAGTATCAGGGGAGAGCATCTCTTCACCGGATGTCCCAGGGGTGGCTGGTTGACGTATCTGGAAAGTGGATCTGTCACAGAGCAGGCCGGTCCTCATAAAGGATTGCCTCCCTTTACCGCATGGACACAGCGTAGAGATTCGGTGAGGGGCTGGGCAGATAGAGAGGATGTATGGAGGAAATCTTGGAAAATTAGAAAGTGTGAGAGCAGGAAATCTCAGATGGGCGGATGCACGGACAGTTGTATAAACAAAATTGATCTAACGGAAGAAAAAGAGAGTTTGCTATTGGAAAGTATTGTAATATCATGACTGGCGTATCTTTACTAACAAGTTCTATTACCTTGAAAGAATAAAAAAGAAAATGTTTAAATTATGTGACAGAAAAAGAAACAATTAACAACAGTATATGTCACTCTTCATTCCATCTGCAATAAGAAATATTTACTTCATTGAGTTAATTTACCTTATTCAGGTTATATAGGCCTATATATATGCATAGTCTTCACAAACCACACCCCAGAACACACAAACACAAGCATGATGTAAATTAAACGAATATCATTGACATTTTCCAATGATCTTTTCATCGAAACAAAGCACGGCAAGTTGAGAATTAACTAGTAAGACACTTAAAAAATTAGTACTATACAATTTTTTTCGGCGTTTATTTATGAGCTTGACAGAACGCCACACAACGAACGTGTCGGCAAAAGGCCTGCGTCAGAGAACGAGCAAAAAGTAATAAAAGAAAAAGTAACAGCTATTTTATTTTTCTTTTATTACTTTTTGTTTCTTTGTTTGCTGGCGGAGGCTTTTTGCCGAAACTTACATTGTTTAGTGTCGTTATGTCAGGCACACGTATAACCATTTTTAAATACATTTTTCCTACCCAACAGTCTCACCCCACTTATACTACACATTAACAGAAGTATGAGAATTTATAACAGTATCTATACTAAAAAAAGGGAAAGCCCTCACTGACTGACTAACTGACTGACTGAATGACTGATTCATCACTAATTCTCCAACTTCCCGTGTAGGTAGAAGCATGAAACTTTGGGAAGTTGTTGGGCACCTTCTCACTGCGAAAATTGACGAAAAAGAATGTTTAAAATCTGGCTCATGTGAAGCCGTGGGCCTAAAAACTGTTTTTACCTACAACACTAATTTTCAACTTTCCGTGTAGGTAGAAATATGAACCTTTGGGAAGTTGTTGGGTACCCACTAACGACGAAAATTGGAGAAAACGAATTTTAAAAATCTCACTCATGTGGGGCCGGGGCCCCAAAAACTTTTTCCCTTATATGAGCTATATAAAAATTGAAAATCACTAATTATCCTTTTTCCCGAATAGGTAGAAGCATGAAACTGTGGAATTTTTTTAGTACACGCTCCCGACTTAAATTTGCTAAACAATAATGTTAAAACTCCCTCTCATGGGGGCTGGGGGCCCAAATATAGTTTTTCTTATATTAAAAACCGACTCATCACTAATTCTCATATTTCACGTGTATGCAAGAGCATAAAACTTTTGGAAATTGTTAATTACCCTCTCACGACGAAAGTCGGTGTAAACGAATTTTGAAATACACACTCATGGGAAACGGGGCCCCAAAAACATTTTTTTCTTATATGAAATTTATAAAAATTGAAAATCTATAATTCTCTTATTTCCCGTGTAGGTAGACAAGGAAAAATAATTATATAAATTTTAAAAATTTCCACTCATGGATGGCCGGGGGCTCAAAGTTTTTTTTACACCTAAAATAGGCGATATTAAACTGAATCAAAGCTAATTCTAAAAGTTTCCGTGTAGGTAGAAACTTGAAAGTTTGGGAAGTTGTTGAGTACCCCCTCTTCCCGCGATGGTAAGATTAAATCACCTCTCACTAGGGTGACGATTGTCGAAATATAGGTTTTTTTTCCAATATGAGTTATATAAAAAAACGCATCTTTAAATCACCAAGTTCTTGTGTACGTAGGCGCCTGAACGGTTTAAGTTAATATATTTAGTATATCCATCTTGATTCAGATTAAAATCAATAGGTGTTTTGAATTTATGTTACGCGGTTTCTCACGCTAACTGATATCCTAATTTCCGCAGCAAAGCGCTGGTAAAATGCTAGTAATACATAAAACAGTCTGGAGACATAATCACATAGTATGTTCTCTAACGAGATAATGCAATTATTTTTGTTTTTTCTCGTAAAAACAAATTTTTGACTATAAATCCTTTATTCACGAGACATAACTAAACGTATGTTCATTATAATACGCATAGAAATAAAACTACTACAGTCTGCCTTCTAAATTTCAACTCGATTTGATCACGAGAAAGGGGTTATAAAAACATTAATATGGTGCGCACCATTAGACAAGCTAGCAATTACTAGCATTTACATTTACAGATCGGGAATATATTTCGAAAAAGTATTTTACAATTTAATGCGCATACTACTGCCCGACAGAAGAATATTAAAAAGGCTGTTCAATATAATACGCACCACGACACTCTGAACTGAACTGTCCCTTAACCCGACGCTGGGTCTTTGGGGCACCATTTTGAGCTGCACACTATCTCATGCCATGTGTCACGGTTCTGAGCTGCATTCTGTGAATCGCTAAATGACAGGCCAGTCCATTCTTTGATATTGTCCTCCCAACTCTTCCTTGGTCTGCCTCTTTTTCTTCTTCCCTAGACTGTGCCTTGCAATATCGTCTTTGAGAGACCTCCAGATCTTGTCACATGTCCGTACCATCGTAATTTCCTCTTTCTAATTGAAGTGGGAAGGTCCTCGTAAGGACCAATGACAGCACTTATTTTATCGCGGACCGCTTCGTTCGTGATGTGCGCCATGTAGATGTTTAGTACCTTTCGAAAACATCTCATCTCTAGCGCATTAATTCTTCTTTGGAGGTCTGCGGTGAGCGTCCAAGCCTTACAACCATACAGGAAGACTGACATCGCCAAAGAGCGCATTAGTCGAATCTTTGATCTCAGGGAGAGCTCCTTGCTTTGCCAGATGTGTTTAAGTTTGCTTAATGCTGCAGTTGTTTGATCCATTCTGGCAAAAATTTCTGGCTTTGAGCCTTCATCAGATATTATAGCCCCTAGATATTTAAAGGTAGGGACCTCCTCGAGTTTTTGCTCGTGTATCCGTATTTCACTTGTGAATTTACTGTTTGCCATGACCTTGCTCTTCTCTGCATTGATTTCCATGCCATTGGACTTTGGTGTCTTCTCTAGCTTAGCAAGGACACTCTAGTACAAAAATTACCATGAGACATAGAGATAAATAGAGATAATCTAAAAATTCATCAATTCCTTACAGTAAATCCGATAAATCTGAAATTTTGATAGATTATTTTTGTCGTCAGTACGAGTCTGCCTGCAACATTTCTAGGCTAGCATCTAGGAAGTGGCTTAAAAATCAATCGAAAGTTTTTTCGGCATACAATCAAACAATCAAGCAAGGCATCCAGCAATCAAGCAGACACCAAGAGATAATATAAAGGATTTAAAAGTTAAAAAATCATTGATAAATCATAATTAAGAATGGGGATTAAGAATTACAAGATTTCATTTATATTTTAAAACAAGATGTATAATAGAATCTATGATAAATACTTACATAGAATGATATGATACATAAGTAAATAGGATAAGACAATGATATAAATATATTGTTTCAAGTTATTTCATCACTGCTCTTTAAAAAAAATTAACCATGCAATATTTTATATTTTAAATTCATTATCTTTTATTAAAAAAAACAAACAAACTATCGTCGCGCTATTCTGATTTCTATAATCATTTTCAAGGTATATTACCAGCTGAGTCATTATAAACAACATTGATACATGAAAGCGGTTTTCCTATGAAGCCCTAAGTGCCAAACATTTTCGTTTTCTTTCGAAAAACTCAATGCATCGTACTCGTTTCAATGTGTTGCATATAAATCAATGGGCGAGCTGTTTTTGTTTTACCAACTTTACATCCATAGTTCGCGGTTTACTTATGACTGTCTACCAATGGGTTATGTTTCATGGGATCTCATTGCCATTAAATAAAAATGAAGAAAAAAATACTACTCTTTAAGAGACACGAACGCTTCCAAGGTGCCACTCACAGTGTTTCTCAGGGATATTCGCATGCACTGCATGCTCAGCTAAAGCTCGCTTGCCACGCACCGCACACTGTGAAAACCATTCGTTCTAACGTCATGAGCAGTAATTTACCAAGATATTTTCATGCAGATGGCAGTTTGAACAAAAGCTGAGGGGGCGAGCCGTGGTCGGGGCACAGATATTCTGCCTGTGAAATGAATGAATTAGTGGTGCCGGATATGAGAATGGGGGTTCCTCTTCTTGTTAGACAGAGTTCAGCCCAATGAATGATTCATGAATCAATCAATTTGCTAACTGATCGATCTGCTAGTTCATTGTTCCACTCGATGTCGCTGGCTTTGATTTTGTTTCCTCTGACTCGTAATTTAATAGAGACTTTCTCGCCCTTTCTTCGAGTGCTTTCATTTTATTGTGGCCTTTCCGGCATCAAATGAACATGTCTTTCACAGACATTTCCCATAAAAAAAGAAATTGTCAAGTATCGGGCATTTTAATTTACTCACTTATAAATCTAAATTTATAATTTAAAAATTTACAAGGGAAATCTCAGAACGATGTGGATCCAATTTTTTTTTTACTTTTTAATCTCGATCTGTCGAGATTATTGTAGTGAGTAGTGATTTGATTTATTAGAAATCATGAAAATATGCTCTGGATTCTCATCTATTTCATATTTTAGCACGTTAGTCTTCTTAGAAAGAATACCAATGGAAAATAAAGGAATAGTAATTAAAGAAATGATATTACTTAAAATGGGAATATAGTAAAGGACAATTTCCCATCATTTGGGCCCCTAAATGAGGAATATGATGTAGGCTTAAAGATGGAGATACCTTGTTGGGACACAGAGTGGATGAACAGTAGCACAAGATTCAGACAAGAAAAACGTTAAATGTTGAGCACAAGGTCTACAAGATCACGCACATGTGTTGCTAGTTGAAAATAAGCGAGATATGCCAGTCTGTACGCTCAAGGTCCATTAATCAATTTAAGGCGAAAGTGGAGGGAGGAAGGCGAAGCCAAGCATATCGGAACATTAATAGCATTGCCACAGAAACACGCAATCTGAACATTTG
This sequence comes from Radix auricularia, assembly GCA_002072015.1. Classification (NCBI taxonomy): domain Eukaryota; kingdom Metazoa; phylum Mollusca; class Gastropoda; family Lymnaeidae; genus Radix; species Radix auricularia. Next base: position 448,559 of record MUZC01002175.1, read on the forward strand.
CCTGTCTTTTACAAAAATCTAAATCGCTGGCAGTTCTCATCACTAAATCCTCTGTGTCCTGTTTGTTTAGTTTCAGTCCCCCCGCCCCCGTTTCTCTCTGCGTCCTTTCAAATCGTTCAACAAACGCACTGAGCTTCTTCCTTTTGGCTCTCATATGAGATCAGGGAAAGACCTTGAGCAGATGATTCTCACGCTCGGATGGCCGAGATAGCATTAATGGATTGAGCACCACAGATTCATCAAAGTGTAGAATGGTTAAGCAAAGATCATATAAATACACGCTTGATGAATGAACTTCTGACGGACTACTGATGAAATGGTACACACTGAAGTCACGGAGTAAACTGACTCTCTATTTGGTTGGGGGGGGTGCAATGGGTTACGGTGACAGATTTCATGGCTAGAAAAAAAGATTTAAAAAAAAAAAGCAAAATGCGCAGATCTTTTTCAAAACAATTAGTAATTACTATCAAATAAAGATTGACAAAACAACTGCTGACATTATTTACAATTTTAACGTTGTAAATCTTTAGGGCCTATTATGATATGACTAATAACTTGATTGTTTCTTTTATTCCATCTAGTTTTTCGATAATTTTTTTTTAATGACGCTATTAGTTTGTTAACTTTTTAAATTTAATTGGCTGAATTATAGATTCCAATCATTGTTATAGCTTTTTTTAACATGGATGTTTTAACACAATTATTACAGCACTTAACATTGTTGTTTTAACAAAATCATTCCGAATTATGAAATTCTTTATCTACTTATATCCTGTCTATCAAAAGTGATTTTGTAAATGTCAATGACATTTACAACAGCTAAAACTAAAAGCAACCTATGGAGTTATAGTACCATGATTTGATTAGTTAAAAAGATCATGAAATCCTATAGCAAGGCACGAGTTTCCCCCTCAGTACTATTTTGTTAAACTTACTTTAAAATATTGTTGTGACAAATTTAAAAATATTGAATTCTATTTCAATTATCATGACAAAGTTGACAAAGATTGAATTCCAAGTGTTGAAAATATATTTTGGATCGACGTATGTAGCCGACTATTTAATTATTAGATCTTTGGAGTCTCTGGCGACATCCCGGACAAATTGGGTCCGATAGACCTGGGGGCAGGACCTGGCAGCAGTAGCAGGGCCACAATTGATTCACTAAACAAGATCAAAGCAATTAGGTCTTCATGCATGCTCGGAATAATCGAGAGTTATTGGTCCTGGGGCGGGTAAACATTAGTTCTTCCACAGAAACATCGATTGAGACGCTTCAAAGACTGACGAGGCAAAGAAAAGTTCATTGATCACCTCGAGCTTCTTCGGAGGGCTTTAGAGACTACGGGAAGAGAAAAACAGACACTTGAAATGGAATGTCCAACGGGGAGGTATTTTTTTATTTCAACATCTGCTTGTATAATAAGATACACGATTGGTGTTTTTTTTAATTATTATAAATTTAAATTTAAAAAAAAGAATATGACATTGCATAGCACCTACACATTTAGCGAGGCTAGAGTGTTCCGTAGTTAGGCTCTGGGCAGCGTCGATCCTTGTTTGACATAGATATAATAGGCACATTGTTCAAGCTTGGGGGCGCTCCAGTGGTTTTATTGCAAGGTAACGAACTGTCGCCTCCCTTGTCGAAAGAGTGAGAATGGTCGACGTGAATTATTGATGGCGAGCATTTATGCGAGTTACATTTGTGTCAGGCCGGATCAATATCTTACCGCCATCAAACTCCACTGGTAGTTACTCAGTTCTGCAGTTCACAGCTGTACTTCCCATGTTATATAGTCATACTATCACAGTATTCAAAAGAGCAGTGCTCCGGGTCCAGTGATATAAATTGTCACGCCTTAAGTCATTGATCACCAGAGTCACTTTATATCTTACCTTATCTTAAATATTAGAGGTTCCTTCTATACGAAAATTATTGCGTTCATGTTTTGTATTTTTTTTATTGAAGTTTTAAAATTTGATAGTGTGAATTAAGCATAAGCAAACGTTATTGTAACTTACTGGACTTTACTGGCAAGTGGGCGCATTTTGAGCCGGCCATGTCTCTTTTCTAATCAAATATCGTTTCATGAGTCACTTATGGTAATTTATCTTATCTTATCTATTATAGAAATTATCAATATACAAAAGATTTTCCCGCCCTAAGCGTATCAATGGTTTTATCACATTTTTGAATGCTGATTGTGTGTTGATTTGCCAACTTGTAGGCAAAAATTTCAATGTCCGAATTCCAGATGTAAAGAAAGAAAATTGAACATATTCTTTCTCCACAAAGAGAACAGCAATAATGTGATATCCCTATGTCCATCTGAGTGTTGTATAAGATAATTGCGTTGTATTTCTACATTAGAATTAATGTTTAGTATTAGTACTACTTTGCCCATTTATCTTTTAGTGTTTTAGTGATTTAACTAATGTATTTTACTATACTATTATAATTTTATAATAGTTTACCTATGAAAACCTCTGGCCTACACACAGAATACATAATTCAAGCTCGCGTTTGTAAACGTCCCCCACATATCGCAGAAAGATTAAATGAATACGTTTTTTTTAAAAACTCTTTTATTTATTTTAAAGAGTTTTTATTGCATCATGAAAATTGTTTCCTGTAAGTATTAACGCACTAAAATTAATGTTTTTTTAGAATTACTCAGGTAAATTAACTAAAATTAATGTTTAAGAGAAATACTCAGGTAAATCAACATCATAGTAACTAGGTTCGTTAACAAGATAACATCATCTAAAATGTCTGTCTATCAAGTAGCTTGACACAAGAAAATTTCTCAAAACTTGAATAAAATAAAAACTATCTGGTCTTCTTCTCGTCTCGTGTGACGATGTCCACAAGCCTCAGTTTGTGCTTGTAGTGTTGTATATTTCTTGCCACCCGCCCCCCCCATTCATTCACAACCTATAGATGTTCTAGCAACCTATCCGCATATAGTTTAAAGATATTCAATTTGAGTACATCGCCATTGTCGGTAGTCGGTACTTATGTGTATAAAAATGTACATATAAAAAACACTCAAAATTTTGGCGGCAGCGATGCAGGAACTTAGCTTCTACTCCAGTCACGCCACTAAACTATATCATCCACCCCACCCCCACCCCCCACCCAAAAGCCGCTCAATAAGTTTTAGCTCTTATGTTAATTTAAAGTGGAAAAAATAACACCACATGAGTCTAATAGCAAATATCTTTAGTCAATGAATAAAATTGTCAAAATTTACATTTCCTTAAAACAAAAGTTATTATCCGCACCAAACTTTTCTTGTGGCATTACGTTTAAAAATCTCATTAAATGAAGATACAGGGAATTTTCGTATAAAAAAGTGTAAGATTGGTCCTGACACAACATTGGCTTGTTGCGTCCTGTCAGGCTCACGCACACTCTATTCATTTCAAAACATTTTTACCCGCAGCCTGATTGCATTCTCACCCCACTTATATCCTTTTACAGGCAATTTTATCCGGTCTAATTATATTAGGCGTTATTTCGACATGTTACATGGGGGAAGGATGTATTTAAATAATGAATAGAGATCTAAAAACTCAAGTTTTAAACTCTTTTTCTCTGCCACAAGCAACCGTGTCAAAACATGAACCGGTAAAAAGTGGCTTAAAACAAAATTAAGTTTCTTTCGAAGTTACGTCATTTAATGCTGTAAATTAAAAGCTGAGCCTTTAAAACTTAACAGGGCATAATGCGATAAATATAACAGGAATTTTCATGGTAACAAGTAAACCGATTGCTTGTTGTTCCCGAGTTATCAATATCAGTGAAGGGGTAAAGGGGGGAGGGGGCTGAGACCAGGCTTTTATGTGTTTAGACTAGACACAACCCGCCACTCAACGTCGGCTAAATATGTCTTCCTTTATGAGCTCATCAATCCTCTAACCAATGAGACGTAAATGCGTTAACTTAATGTTTCTAAGACTAACAACATTTAAGTACGACTCGTTATCTTTGCGAGGATCCCTATCAGTGTATCACTCGATTCTAGGTAATCCACTGAATTGATAACTTCACGTTCCTTAACTATATTAATAGAAATTAAACACTTTTACACCATAATTATTTTAAATATCCATCTAAAACTGCAAATTCCTCGTCAAACACACAGGTGTTTTCATTTGAAGAATCTTATTTAGGGCAGATATCGGAAGGACTTTTTATTTTATTTTTACCCCAATTTATTATTCAAGGTTCTAAAGGCTTGCCCCGTCAGAATTGTTAAAACACGTGCACTTCATATGATCTTGTATCCCATTCGGATTAGCTATATTTTGGCCTCACCATGACCACCGCTGCTTTATTTTCGACTTAGTATCAGCTTTATCATGCCATTAAAAAATGCATGCATCAGAAGGTAAAATTGTAAGCTAAAGACAGGCTTTGGCTTACAGACAATACAACCTAGCTCAAGGGGAGTAACAAACAGACAGCCTTTGGCTTACAGACAATACAACCTAGCTCAAGGGGAGTAACAAACAGACAGGCTTTGGTTTACAGACAATACAACCTAGCTCAAGGGGAGTAACAAACAGACAGGCTTTGGCTTACAGACAATACAACCTAGCTCCGAGGGAGTAACAAACCAATAGGTCAATGTGGATTGATCAGATTGTGTGTGAAGGGGGGGGAGGGAGGGGTGTCAGAGGGGCGAGGTTTCTCGGCGTGTGCCTCATAAAACAGGGATTTCACATTAGTCCGGCCCTGGTCTTTAACCGAAAGTCCGGTAGCCGCCGCAGGATGAGATCGCTGATCGCGATAACTCTGACCGGCGGTCACGCCAGACACATAGGTCATTTACTCGATTAAATGGTGGTTAAATGTCGAGGGCGCGCTGCCAGGAAGATGGTGAAAATGAGAAGAGCTTAACTTATGTTGGCACACAAATTTACCAATAATCTTGTTTAATGAAATGTTCGTAACGCTATTGGTTTTATTTTAAATCAAGTCTTGTATAGCCATATGCAAATCAAATTTTATCAAATGTATATCAAATTTTATCAAATATCCTTCTAATTTTATTAAATATCTATCAACTTTTATCAAATATTATATCAAATGTTAACAAATTTTCATTTATTACATCTTACTCCTGAATTATATGAAGTCGAATCTTACATGACTGACCAACACGAAACTTTATGAATAAACTACCAGTCACAAATAAAACAAATATTATGGCTACATGATTAAAACATAAGATAAAATATCAGCTCTGACCCATTTCTTGTATTGTTCCCGCATGAAAGGATCAGTCAGTTGCACCACGGGGAACATTCGCGACCAAACGAAAGAAAGTGTTACGGACAGAGAGAAGGCCGATAACATAACAAAGACGAGAGGGAAGGGCGATCGATCGAGGAATTGTCGAGAGTTATATAGCCACGTGACACGAAAAGACCTTAACAAGATGGTCATTGGGAATATTAGGTCTCTGGGGGGACAAGTTGGTCAGCGGGAAAACGTTTCTGTTGATGAGCTCTATGTTGGGGTCGAGGATAAGAAATATTTCTTGAAGCTCAGAATGACGTTTTGTGATAGTGAAAGACGTCCTGGTGTAAGGATAGACGTCCTTTCATTGTGAACGACGTCTTGTGGTAATGAAAGACGTCCTGGTGTAAAGATAGACGTCCTTTCATTGTGAACGACGTCTTGTGGTAATGAAAGACGTCCTGGTGTAAAGATAGAAGTCCTTTCATTGTGAACGACGTCTTGTGGTAATGAAAGACGTCCTGGTGTAAAGATAGACGTCCTTTCATTGTGAACGACGTCTTGTGGTAATGAAAGACGTCCTGGGATTGTGGATTCGTCTTTTGCTCGTAAAAAACGCAATTGGCTGGTGATAATAGTCCTTAATGGTATAGTAAAAGTTGTTTTGGGATTGTGAAAGACTTGAGGACATAAAGATCGATGTCATAGAATGTTGAAAATCACCATTGAATGGTGAATAACCACCTGTATGAAAAATTAAAAGACATTTAAGAAAGCGAGGATCGAGGTCAGGTCAAATGTAGAAATTGTCTATGAATCTCCTTAATATCACATATATGAAATATTTACTTATCCAGCTGGGGGAAAGAGTTTGGAACGTTAATTACTGATTGTGCTTTTTATATAACCTATAACACATTTGTTTTACAAAATGAACAAACATTTCACCTCCTAAATACCTGTATTTTTAACAATCTCTATAATTAGAGCAATGCCTTGAAATTAGATCCACGTTGATGAATTTCAAACACGTGGACTGTTGGTGTGTTAGAATGTATTAGATGATCGCTGAAGCTCTCAGTTACCATGTAAAGTTCATTGGATTTAATCACTGGTCCACTCTTCATGTGGTTGACTTACGAGGAATGTCAATAAACCTCTTCATCAAAGTCGCCAGAGGCGCGTGTTCTTTTCAAAAGAGCGTCCAGTTAGACTACAGACAAGTCCTGAATTCCAGATTTTTAAATTAAACTAATGAGTAAAAAAATAGGGCTGACCCGGGGGGGGGGGGGTAAAGCAAGAAATTTAATACTAACATTATATCTCATGAAGCTGCTGTGTAAGGTCAAATAAACTAACTAGGACAAATAAAAAATAAAAAAGAGCCGCAAGATTTGTTCTTTGATAAAGTTCAACACTGACAAGAATAACACAATTAGTTAAAACATTGAGCCTAGAAACACTACAGGACAGAAGGGCGAAGAACATTGTAGTAATAATACATGTTACTTCGTGCCCCGCGCTAGACATAGCCGGGGAGGTTAGGGAGGCAAAAGAGTCCCACGTGAAAACAGTGTTGATTGGCACTGCTCAGCAGATGAAACAGGTTGCCTTAAGAGACAAAGTCTCAGGTCAAAGAATATGTATAAAAAGAAGTAATAATACATAAGGTATTTAATACTACCTTGGAAATGCAACTCAAAGCTAATCTAATACAACAGTCAGATAGACATAGAGATGGAAAAAAATGCATTTCTTAATCCGTATGCAAGATCAAACCAAATTTTCGTTTTTCCCGTCTGGAATTCGGGGGTGGTATTGGTTGCTTTATTAAACCTAGAAAACTTAGGACTTTGAATAGGGCAGTGAATATATGTAACTTAATGATTTGTATACACAGAACAATTGATTATGAAAAATTAAGTGTATGTATTGTACAAAGTCTAAGTGTATAACTCTCTTTGAGTCGTGTTGACAGCAATAAAAAATAATAAAAAATTAACCACAAAACGAACGCGACAAAGCAATAATTTAAATCATTCTTATTTTATTTATATATATATATATATATATATATATGTATATGTATATATACATATATATACATTACCAGATGGTAACAAGTCAAATAAGGCCGCTAGATTATACTAGATATCTCACCATCCATACATATTTCCGGTCGGAACGAGCTAACATCTCCTGTAATAAAACTACTTGACAAAACTAAGTTCAAGCAACGCACTTAATCGTAATGAAATTGACATTAGTCCCTCCCCGACCACACACTTCTTTGTTTGGTACGCCCACCACGCCCATAATTTTTACACCTGGTTTCAAAACTTACTTTGAAAAAAAATTATGCGGCAGATTTAAATAAAAATAGGAAATCAAATTTTATTAAAATTTATTATTTAAAAAATAGTGAAATTAAACATAAAATAATAAGATATCGCTATCCACATACACTTTGGATATCGTTGAAAATATTTAGCATAGATATCTTTGGAATAAGTCCAAGCGAAAATGTTTTCTTGGTACTAGTACAAAACCTTTGATTGGAATGCGACCGTGTGCTACAGCTTGTATGCGACCGCCCATAAAAGATGTCACGCGATTTTGGCCGATTCCCCTACCCTTGTCACATATCGTCACAAAAAGTTACCCCCTCAAATATTACGCCCACAAGGCCCCCCAATAAAAGCTTTAAAATAAGGATGTTTCAAATCACTTATTGTCATTTAAGTTTGTATTTAGTGTGAAGCTGCACTCTAATATTTTAATAGCGTGAAGCCCTTTAAGACGTCATTAAATAAATTGTAAGCAATCAATTGTTTAAGTGGAACTATTATTTAAAGCTGCGCGCTTTGATATCACGTCACAAGTCTTAAACTACCCCTTCCCCATCATCACACATCGTCACAAATGTGTGACAACCCCCCCCCCCAACACACACACACAACAAGGGCGTGACGTCATTTATGAGTCAAACAGATACAACATGCTTGCGGCAGGGGCGGATTAAGACTGCACGGGGCCCCGGGCTGCAATCAAACGGGGGCCCTATCCAACCAGCGTCCCTTTAAATAAAATGATTGTTAACAGCTAATATACGACCTTGACTAAATATTAATAATGAAAAAAAAAAAACCGAACACGAAGAAATAACTGTTTGAAGTGTTCGCCGGTATGTTACAATTGAGTGTGAAAATAAAAACTTCAGGTGCCCCTGCTAGGAATCGAACCCGGCACCGCTTGATTCAAAAGCCATTACTCTCTCCACACGGCCAGCGGAGCTTATCACTGAGAAATTTAAAAAATATAAACAATAATTTAAACTATTTTCTCTAAGGGAGGTAATTAAATCCAATTGTAGAGATAATATTTATTAATTTATTTTATTTAGTATACTTCCAAGGGTTCGTGCAAACATTTGTACACTTTTATTATAAAATATAAAAAGTTTGGGGGCCCCCAAACCGTCGGGGGCCCCTGGCTTTAGCCCGTTCAGCCCCCCCCCCCTTAATCCGCCATAGTGCTTGCTTAACTTGTATGACAGCACACCGATAATGAGAGGAGCCAAGAAAGATAATGAGAGGAGCCAAGAAAGATAATGAGAGGAGCCAAGAAAGATAATGAGAGGAGCCAAGAAAGATAATGAGAGGAGCCAAGAAAGATAATGAGAGGAGCCAAGAAAAATAATGAGAGGAGCCAAGAAAGATAATGAGAGGAGCCAAGAAAGATAATGAGAGGAGCCAAGAAAGATGAGAGGAGCCAAGAAAGATAATGAGAGGAGCCAAGAAAGATAATGAGAGGAGCCAAGAAAGATAATGAGAGGAGCCAAGAAAGATAATGAGAAGAGCCAAACAATAAAAACGTGGTTAGGATCACCACGGAGGTGGAAAAAAAAGAAAATTTTGTAGAAGATAAAATTGTTGAAAAACAAAGACTTTATTAAATTGGTAAATGTTGCGAGGGCGAAGAAATCGGTTAAAAAAACAAGATAAGAGACAGTGGACTAATTTAAAAATTACTTTTGCTCTGGATTACAGGAAAACTGGAAAATAATCGTCAGAGTTCTTTGAATGTATGAATTTTTGCTGTAGGCAGAAATTATATAATTTCATACAAACGTGCCAATAAATGTATAGCTAATATGTAAATAACAATGTTATTTTTTATTGGAACGGATTCATAATTTTCCCTCTGTTTCATATGGGAAAACATGTTTGGTATACGTTCTGATTGGTATGCATCCAAGGGTCTGGAACGGACTAAGGACGTTTTTGCGGTACCTCTGTATATTAATAAGATCTTTTAATTTCCTTGTTAGGGGACTGATCTGATTATTTCCAAATAAAGCCAAACATTGATCGGTATATTTAGGCTGTACATTGTGTTGGAAAATGGAACAGCAGTTATGGGACTCGCGCTAACAACGCTCTTAATTTTTTTTCAAAAGAGTTAGTTGTTCTTGCTCTCCCATTTGTAATGTCTTAATTTTAACTAATTTGTATTATTTTTTGTATAGCGTATTCAGTTCATGTTTATGATGAATCCACTACATTAAAAAGAGTCCAGGGTGAACATTGGGACAAGGTGGTCGAGTGCCAAGTCGCTCGACTGGCGTACGGATTGTCACGGGTTTGAATCTATTTGAAGGCAGTGATTTGTTTCCTAGGGCGTTCCTGAGTCACCCAGCTCCGAATGTGTATCTAACACTATTTAGGCGACTGGGTAATGCGTATAATCCTCATAGCCGTGGCCTGTGAACGCTGCATCACTTGCCAACAGATCATCCGTCATGCTCTGTGGGCGCAGTTATCTTCTGCATAGATGAGATAAGTTAAGATTGGAAAAGATAACGGCGATGGTGTCACGTATATCAATGGAAGTGGACAGCAGACCATTGAGTGGCCAATCCTATTGACAACGGAGTAAAATAAAATGTGATCAAATTGAGCTATTCTTTAACTCAGAAATACGGCTAACTATTAACCATTACAGAGGATGTCACCTATATAATAATCACGTGAACTCGTCTATAAACTCATATCTAGCACGTCACATAAAAACTCACACAGAGGACGTCACGTATGAACTATTACAGAGGATGTCACTTAAACATACATTCATCGTATGTCATCTACAAACTCTTACAGAAAACTGTTTTATAAATTCACACAGAAGACGTCATTTATAAAATAATACATATAATTCGTCAGCAAACTCATACAGAGGACATCACATATAAAATCGTACAAATAACTAATCTACAATCTCTCACAGAGGACGTCATGTATAAACTCATAAAGAGAACTCGTCTTTGAACTATTGTCAAGGGGACCTAACTCTAATATTACAACCTCATACAGAGATCTGGCTGATAAACTCGATGTACCTTGAAGTAATTTAGAGATGGATAGACTCGGTGTGTGGTCCATTTGCCTTTCCCGTTGAGTAATCAAGCATTGGGGTGAACCAATGGCTTCTGGCTTTGTCTCCCAGTCGGGACGTGTCACAAGACCACGAGGGGTGGGAAAGGGTTAATGTTACTCTTGGAGAAGATCAACCATCAATAACAACGGCAGTCCTAATGATCTGTAGCCGCACGGGGGCTCTTGTTCCATACACGTACGTACTGTGTTAAAAGCAATTACCAGAGAAATGGGAGACGGGTGATATTCTCTGCATAGAAAAGAGGTTTGGGTCTAGTGAGGTTGATCAACTGTAGCTGTACAATAAACATATCTCGAGACAAGGATTACCTAATTACGAGCGAGTAGCGTAAATTTCAGTGTCATGTCAAATACATTTTCATACGCTCTAAAAGAATTAGACATTCGATTTTTGAGCATGATTTGTCATCCAAACTTCTCAAAATACTTCAAGCGTTTGTTTAAAAATGAACCAGTTACATAATTTTTTTAAAAATTCAGTTTCAATCAAAAGGCAAAAAATATTTTCTATAATTAGCAGCAAAGCGTCAATTAAACTGTGGAAGTAGTGTCTACAATACAAAAAAAAAAAAAAGACCACAAAATTTCTCAGATCAGATATCTCAATGAAAAGGTAAACCCTATTAATACAGGCCGTATTTATTTATTTCTTTACAAAGAAGCAATTCCAGAAACGTTGCTATATAAAATTAGAGAAATTTAGTTGCTGGAAATTAGAGATAAAATGCAACATTGCTAGATCTACATATTAAATAGCTTTGGAGACAGGAAATACGTACAGAAAAAAACATTCAAAAAACCTACGACAATAGAAGAATTTCATTCTGTTCTATTCCATTCTTTTAGCGGATGAGAGAGAAAATCTTTATAAATGTATGTCGGTCAGACATTAATTAATATTTCAATTCGAGTTCGTGACATATTAAAAAAACTCATGTTTATATTTAGATCTAACACTTGTGTTTATATGACTCCTTATTATTGTCTATAGATTTCTACTTGTTCTCTTGTATTTTTGACGCCATACAGTTTTCTCTGATGCCATCTTCCGGTCTATGCCTCCTTTTATATGTCATTATACCTCAATATTCCTTTCTCTTTGACTTCATTCTTCTGTCACTATTACTCCTACCTATATATTTCTAAATACGCATGTCTCTAGACTGCAAACTCCTGTCTCTAAGCTTTCATACTTATATCTCCGTTACCCCTTCTACCTGTTTATGCCTCAATAATTGTGTCTTAACGACTACGTACTCCTGTTTATATGACTACATACTCCTGCCTCTATAACTACATACTTTTTTCTCTATGACTACATACTCCTGTCTCTATAACTACATACTTTTTTCTCTATGACTACATACTCCTGTCTCTATAACTACATACTTTTTTCTCTATGACTACATATACCTGTCTCTATAACTACATACTTTTTTCTCTATGACTACATACTCCTGTCTCTATAACTACATACTTTTTTCTCTATGACTACATACTCCTGCCTCTATAACTACATACTTTTTTCTATGACTACATACTCCTGCCTCTATAACTACATACTTTTTTATCTGACTACATACGCCTGCCTCTATAACTACATACTTTTTTTCTCTATGACTACATACTCCTGCCTCTATAACTACATACTTTTTTTCTCTATGACCACATACTCCTGTCTCTATAACTACATACTTTTTCTCTATGACTACATACTCCTGCCTCTATAACTACATACTTTTTTCTCTATGACTACATACTCCTGCCTCATAACTACATACTTTTTTCTCTGCCTACATACTCCTGCCTCTATGACTACATACTCCTGCCTCTATAACTACATACTTTTTTCTCTATGACTACATACTCCTGTCTCATAACTACATACTTTTTTCTCTGCCTACATACTCCTGTCTCTATGACTACATACTCCTGCCTCTATAACTACATACTTTTTTCTCTATGACTACATACTCCTGTCTCTATAACTACATACTTTTTTCTCTGCCTACATACTCCTGTCTCTATGACTACACACTCCTGCCTCTATAACTACATACTTTTTTTTCTCTATGACTACATACTCCTGTCTCTATGACTACATACTCCTGTCTCTATGACTACATACTACTGCCTCTATAACTACATACTTTTTTCTCTGACTACATACTCCTGCCTCTATAACTACATACTTTTTCTCTATGACCACATACTCCTGTCTCTATGACTACATACTCCTGCCTCTATAACTACATACTTTTTTCTCTATGATTACATACTCCTGTCTCTATGACTACATACTCCTGCCTCTATAACTACATACTTTTTTCTCTATGACTACATACTCCTGTCTCTATGAATACACACGCCTCTCCTTTTTCTATGACTCAATACTCTTGCCTCTATTACTACATACTCCTGTCTATGTGACTTCATATATTATGTTACGATTTTGGAGGATTAGCGTGACTATTACAGTGAAGCCATTCATTAGACCTCTGAATATGAAGACTCTATATCTAAGACTAATCGAACATAGAATTGTTCGATTAGACGACGAAATCCTCGTTTATTTATATCATAACTTAGGATATATAAATTAATTTTTGCTATTATTTTTTTAATTTTTACCTTGGTCATCCACAGTGTCGTTTTAACGCGTAGACCCGTTGGGTATTAGCCGGGGGCCCACGAGCATAGGGGCTCCATGGGAATATGTTAATTTATATAAATTATGTATATTTATAGTTTATTCCAATGGGGTGGGGGCGCACTCTTTCTTTGCCCAGGGGCCCAAAATAGTGTAAGGACGGCTCTGGTCATCCACCCAATTAAGCTAAAATGTGACTTTTTCTGTAGTCTTCAAAGATGTCTTGAAATGAAGTCAGTCTCAAAAGACTGTATGTTTATGTTACTTTATTTGAAAATATATTATTTCCAAGGCCATCTTAAATACTTCGGATTTTAGGGGCCCATATGTGTGATTCTTGGAAAATACTTAAACAGCCAATGATGAATACGGAGGGCATCGAACTTTTGTATCGTTGCCTTCTAAAAATGTTATTAATCGATACTTCATGAAGAAATTTACGTGTACTCAAATGATTCTGTGTATAAAAACCCTTTTAAAGATATCATCTTTGTACAGTACTCGAAGTAGCAATGCGTTCGAACTTCCACTTGCTGATTTCTTTTTGTTAATGTTAGTCTCATGATGTTTAATTCACCTTTATACCACAGACTTTCATGTTTCGTGTAATTGTTTACGAGATTACCTCCCTTGTGATTTAACGATAAGCGTTTATGTCCCTTTGTTCCTCACCACTACACTCAAAGTTGTCTTTTATTAATGACTCTTTAGACTTATTCTAAATTTATACAATTAACGGCCAGTGCTGCAATGGCTTTTGACTCCTTATCTTGTCATTATCAATACTCCTTAATGTTGGCTCTTAACTCTTGACTTCATGAGTCGATCTCTAATTTTACGACGTCATTTTCCTGTCTTGATGATTCGATTGAATGTGTTTTTTTTCTAAATGACTCCATGATACTGGAATTATGGTTATAATTTTGTCATTACGTGGATCAATACTCCTTATTTTAAGGTTAGCTCTAAAATTGCCACATTATAAATCAATACTTCTGATTTAATAGCTCCGACTTTATCATTTTTATGACTTCTTACTCCTGACTTTATAGCTCGAAACTTGTCACTTTCAGACTCTACACTCCTAGAGCCACGAATCGATGCCCTTATTTTCTCTATAAAAAACAATGGTTAAAAATATTTGTTTCAGCTACTTGAGGGGAAAAAATTTAGATCACAACACCCTGAGCTTAAAAAAAAAAAATTAAAAGGAAAAAGAATTTCCCCATGAAGCAGAGGCTGTCTAAGGCAGACCATGCGTCTTTGATCAATTGAAATGTTGAGTAACGCTAAGCCCTGTTGAGAGCTGGATTATTGCCTGGGGCAGTGGCAGACCATCCGTGCAATTTAGAGCGCCGGTGGCACGAGGGATGAAACTGGGGAACTATACTTGTCATAGCTGCTGTGAATTCAATGACAAAGGCATGAAGGTTGAAAGAAAAGAAGCGAGCTTCCTCTGTAAAAATCAATTATTTTAGTTCTCAGATTAATTGTTTGAAGAAAAAGAGTCACATATTGTGAGACAATACATATCATGTTAATTAAAATATGAATATTATTGTCAAAGATAAAACAGCTAGTAGTATGGATCAGTTGGGTCTAAAATAAATCATGATCACACCGGTCAATGGCATCACGGTATTAGGAATCTTTTAAGTATCAATCTTCTAAGAGATTTTAGGCTTTTTAGTCGCACCGCACTTCTAAATGGCCTCATGTTTCTAGGAGGAATCATGTTTCTAGGAGGTCTCATGTTTCTAGGGGGAATCATGTTTCTTGGAGGAATCATATATCTAGGAGGTCTCATGTTTCTAGGAGGTCTCATGTTTCTAGGAAGAATCATGTTTCTAGGAATCATATTTCTAGGAGGAATCATGTTTCTAGGAGGTCTCATATTTCTAGGAGGAATCATGTTTCTAGGAGGTCTCATGTTTCTAGGAGGTCTCATGTTTCTAGGGGGAATCATGTTTCTAGTAGGTTTCATGTTTCTAGGAGGTATCATGTTTCTAGGAGGTCTCATGTTTCTAGGAGGTCTCATGTTTCTAGGAGGAATCATGTTTCTAGGAGGACTCGGGTTTCTATGAGGTCTCATGTTTCTAGAAGGTTTCATGTTTCTAGGAGGTCTCATGTTTCTGGGAGGTATCACGTTTCTAAGAGGAATCATGTTCCTAGGAGGCTTCACACTTCTAGGAAGCATCACGCTCTTAGGATGAATCAAGTTTGTAGAAGGCATCACGCTTCTAGAGGAATAATGCCTTTATTGGGCCTTTTTTCATCGAGGCATCACACTATATTCACATGGAACACTCTCATATAGTAAAAACACATTTACTGCTTTACCTCTTGATTTAAATGTTGAAAAAACAATGTTATTATCCAGAAACGCGACTTCGGGTACATTTGTTGATTAAGTAGTTTTAAATAAAGGTTTGACATGAAGCAGAGTGTCTTCAAAGACGAATACATCAACGTCTCATTTGCGGAGCATTTCATTTATTTCTTGCAACGTATTTTTGTGACGTGTAAAAAAAGAAAATGTGTAGAAAATAAAAGCGTTCGTAGTACATGTAGAGGGTCAGGAGTGAAGCGGTAGTAGTAATTCTACGCCCCAAACATTTTCCTCAACATAACGGAGTTTAAAGGTCATCAAGATCTGAAGTAAGTGGCTGTCCATAAATGACGTCATACGATTTTGCACTCCCCCTTCTCCCCTCCAATTTGACGTCACAAAGCTTTGCACTCCCCATAAACGATGTATGTTCTATTTAAAAAAATCATTTTGAAATCTTTTTTTTTTTTTGTCACATAAGTGTGTATTTAATGAAAGGTTGCATTCTAATATCTTAACGCGGGAAATTAATGTAAAAAAGTAATAAAATAAATTGTAAGGGATGAAAGATGTAAGTGGAATTTTTATTTAAAGTTGCGAGTGTAGATGTGACGTCACATTTCTCAAACAGCCCCCTCCCCGTCGCCACACATCGTCACAAATGTGTGAACTCTCCTCCCCCTAGGTGCGTGACGTCATTTATGGACGGCCTCTAATATTATTAATCATCCAAGATATTTCGTGGCAGCGCCCCCCCCCCAAGGTCAATGATTTGCTTCTCAAGACCTATTCTCCAGTTAGTCATTCTGGCGTGGCGAGGTCGTCGAATCATTCATTAGCTTCGACCGAATGCTTCAGTTGCGCCCAATGCCCACGAGCTCTCGAGCTGGGTATTGGTCTGATGATCGAATATAGAGAGTCTCGCTATTATACTCAGCAATATTCAGATACTTTTAGGCAAACTATGTGAGGCCCAATTGGGTTTGTGGGTATGGAATAGTAGCATATAAATTTATATGCAGAGGAAGGCTTATTATAGATCATATTAAATTTGCAGCATTATGTGGCTACTAACAGTATATTTTTTTTTAAAAAGACTGGATAAAAGCTTGTCAATTTCTCTAGCTACGACATTGGTAATGAAAAAAATGATTTTCTTTAAACAATGTACATTACGGGTTCATTTTAATAACATTTTGGATAATAAAGTTTGAAGTCGTTTACATTTAACCTGCATGGGAAAGCGAAAGACAAGGGATGCTAATTTTCTGACTTTGCCGAGTTTCCTCTATTTTAAAAAAAATTATTTGAGGTTCACCATCGACCATCAATATTCCGATCATTTGGCCGCCTTGCACCTTTACTGTGACTGATGTCAGGCAATCAACAGAGCTGGGTGAACTCAGAGACTCAAACGTAAGAATTTCAGTGCGCCAGGCGAGCGCGCTTGCCGCTCGTCTATAACTGCCTCTCCCAACCACCACCCCTCCCAAAGAATTTTTTTTAATGCCCTATTTTTTAAAAAAAAAGTATTATTTATTTAACCCTTCTTCTGATTATATTAATGAATTTATTGGAAACCAAATTCCTTTAATGAGATATTGATTTTAACTTGGTCCTATAGTCCAGCAGAAAAACCACATTGATGCAGTGTTGTAAACAATTTTGGCGTTATTAAAATTTGAGTGCAAGGGATCAACGATTTTTTCAAAAAAAAAAAAAAACAATATTCGTGATGTGGCGGGTTGGTCATCTTACAAAATAGACCAGAAACCTTTAAGTGAGCAGGTGGGTCTCAGCCACAAACGACAGAAGAATGCGCAATTGAAGTGTGACTCGTGAATTTTTCCAACGGCTGGATCGTAGCATATACGGCACGAAGCTCTACAGGTAAAAGCCTTAATTGACTGAGTGAAAGCGACCCCCGGTGAACGTTTGACCGAACTGATTAAATCCTTATTACAAATCTGCATAGCAAGATCCTTTAACTTCTTCGTTAATTCTACATATTCTTTTGGCCTGAGACTTAGTCTCTTAAGGCAATGGCTAATACCAGGGAAAACTGCTTCATCTGGTGAGATGTGCCATACAACACTATCTTCAAGTGGGCTCTTTTGCCCCCCCCCCCTAACCTCCTCGGCTATGTCTAGCGTGGGACACGAAGTTAACAGGTGTAGAACTGTTTCAGAGGCTGGGCTGCACTGACGGCAGTTCTAGTCACTGTTATGATCTAGCTTGTTGAAATATGAGTTAGTTGGGCAGTGCTCTGTTCGCATTTGAGTCAATAAGCTCTGATGTTTGCAACTCAAACTCCACCACTAGCCTGATCGGCATGGCCTGGGCATGTTAATGAATACCCCCACCCTGACAGTCGCATTGTCAGCCCATTCCTTGTGCCACTTGCTCCTGAAGTGGTCCATTAGCCAGATCTTTGCCCCGAGATAAGTGACTGGGACGTCTGGTTGCGGCTGGGTGGACTGCCCCAGATTTTGCAAGGCAGTCTGCTTTCTCATTGCCGTCAACATTCAATTGGCTCGGGATCCACTTCACTGTCACCTTACCCACTATTCTTTGACTAAAATCATCTCTAACTACTGATTTCATAACCCGGAAACAGAATAGAGGAAAGCCTAAACTTTTGAATACGACCATTTTATTTGCTTTAGACTCATCACTACAAGTCAATAAGGCACTACTGAATTCAGGGCACTACATTTTCCAGATACTACAAATCTGTTTAGAAGACTCCGATGGGATCACATTAAATCACACCTTGTAAAAATGAGTGCTGAATCATTTCTCTCTGTTACACTTCCAGGAAGATAAATGGACCAGTAATTGTAGAAATATTTAAAGAATAACATATTCTTACCTAATTATTAAGTTTTCAAAATTTTACTTTTAATTTTCTTCACTCATAGATCCAATGGATCTTGTTAAAATAATTGCTTAGTTAATTATCGATCTCAATGAGTGGGGGCGGGGAAGGGGGTATTTGGCTATTCTCATACCGCGTGTCACCTGATGCGCCATGTATATTTAATTCTTCAAATCACGAAACAGTTTGGTAATTGTTCGCTTTCCACTGAGAATCAATAACGATAAACGGTGTCCGTTACACACACGAATGTGTTTAGTCAACTTCTAGAATTTCTTGGTGGCAAAGTGTTTTTTCCCTCCCATTTTAAGCTGGTTGGGAAAAAAACAAATAAACCCTTTGCAAATAATCGACCATCTCATTAGTGTCTGTAGCGTTATTTGTGTGCGTGAGAGATGATTCTAGCGTTGTGTGGTGACCCAGGCATAGCTCAATGTTCAGTGGTCGACCAATAGACTAAATTTCTCCTAATATGCCAGACGTCACGTGATGTTGCCAGTGTGTTCATATGTGACGTCAAATCATCTTCACTTAAAGAGGAAGTTGATTTTGGGCAAAGTTCTTTTTAACGCAGGTACCATTTAGCCAATGAGTAAAATGAAACAACACAATAAATGCACTATCAAATGTCTTTAAATAAAAAAAGAATATTTCCAGTTTATGCTCCCCTATAGCCCAATAGCAAATATCAGTTTCAGGCGTGTAAAAGATTATTCAATCTAAAACAAAAAGTCAAGATATCAGCCTGTGAAGTGGCTTCAGTGAAAGTTTATAAATGTAACTTTTAATCATGTATTCTTTATTTTCATGTTAAACGTCATGAATCGTTAATTTGCCATCTATAATTCAAACCTTGGATTAAAGAGCACACCATTCAACCTGTGTAATTGTCGTAAACATGAGTAAGGTTATTTCGCTGTAGTTGTTTTGGGATTGGCGTGCAACATAAGTTAAACATCATAGATTGGCTTTACGTGGCGAAACATTTAACTTATATATAAATGATCTTAAAGCTTTTTTTTTAATGAAATAATTAAATAATTTAACTGAATCGCTTAAAAAATAAATAAATTTTAAAAAATTGATCTATTAAAAAAATTTACTGTGTTAAAAATATTTTTTTTCCTACACAACCTTCTTTTTAAAAAGTTAATGGGAATGTAAAATTTGATTTTGCTTTGAATCGAAGTTAGGTTGTTTGTTTGTTTGGTTTTTGTTGTTGTTGTTGTTATTTATTTTTTTTTATTTTTTTTTATAATTCGCCATCACATGTTGATTCTAACGGAGTATATGAGCTGACCATGCAGATTGCTTATTCCCCCGAAATTTACATTTGCTTTTGAAAATTCAGATCAGATTTCTTAACTAACATACTGTATTGTTGCAGATTACACTGGGGGTCCTCTAAATGTAACTAAAGTCATTCTAAACAGAGAAAAGAAATAGTAAACTAACATTTATAATACACTTGAAAGGTAGATTTATTGATCTTTAAACTACCTTAATAAACCGTAGAACTGGACGCTTGCTACAGGGCCTGCCTCTAGTTAACTGTCAGATCAGCATGTTAGACTCTGGGATACACCAGTGGTGCCCCGGGGAACTAATCCAAACCTGACTGGTGTCATCTCGTCTGTTTCAGGCAATAACCTCATTTGTGTTATAGATTTTAGATTTCAAGGCATCTCTAACAAGAGTGTGCTTGCGAATCGACTGCCCCTTTATTTTAATCAATAAATAATTCAAGAAGACGGAGGAGCATATGATACAAACTAATTCGATAGTTATAAGAACATAGCCCGAGGGGCGATCCTGCTAAGATTTGCTGCCATTCATGAAATACGAGAAATGTTGGCGGGGAAAACGCCAGGGAAAAAAAAACGTCAGGGAAGAGCAAACAGACCGTATTCTTTTCATGAGCAGAGTGTAGAAAATACCCTTACTCGGAACTGCAAACAAGTGGCTAATGGAGGCTGTGGTTAATGGGTGCTATCGCTAATGGAAGGATGCCGAGAATGAAATTCAAGAATTAGAGAGTATTCTAAGCTTTAAATGTAAGCGTTAACAAAAATGTTACCGCCCTCCCCCTTCATTCTGAAGTCGTGGACAATTAATGTCCAGGGTTATTTTTTATGTCTGATGTTAGAAAAAACACGTCAGAGATTTCGTTGAGGAAAAAGCTAAAAGCATTTTCAACAAACAGTCATTTAATGACGTTGTCACCTGGCGACTATTTAAAGGTATTTTATCTAAAAATAAGATTTCTAATTTTGGTGAAATATTTACAATGTCGAAACTTTGACGACAACAAGTTTGGTTAAAGACACATTACGACGTTAAAAACAAAGGCTGGTGTCAGGGGGGCGTAACAAATCAGATATAAAAGAACACCAATTCTAATCACCCAGCACTAATTGCGTATCTGTCTTGAGTATCTGGGATATGAAGAGTCCCAGGAAAGGCCTTCTAAGCATGTACGGACATCGGGCGGTCCAGAAAAACACGGGGTCTGTGAGCAGACGAATGGACCAATTAGTGGAAGCTTGCCGGGGATTCAGACGGGCATATTAGTTAAATTGGGGGCGTGTGTGTTTGGGTTAGGGGGCTAGGGGTCTGATGGCGATCTAACGAGCTGTTCAATAGTCGCTTATTTTGCTTAGATTTCAATTTTTAAAGACAAACATTTTTATATTCTATTCTAAAGAATTATTCGATTGGAGCACTGTTTTAAGTGAGAATGCAAATGTCCAAACAATAATAATAATAATAATATATTTTAAAAAATAACAGCAATAAAGTAATAAAACATTAAATGTATCATTCACACAGTTTCAGAAAGTGTAGATCTATAATTTTGGGAATTGTTAACTAAACAAAAAGTTTGAGCAAAATGATCTCCTTCAAGATGAACACTTACATGAGAATTGTATACTTCTTCATCTCCCGTTTTGACTCTAACTCCATCTAAATTTTCTCACTTCATCTGTTAACCTCATACAATGGCATCCCATACCTTCCTCATCTTACCCCGTAATTTTATGCTCTCCTTGCCACGAATAAGACTCTTGACATTCTCTATAAAACTGGAATAAGTGGTTATATTTATTAGCACGCCTCTAAACCATGCAGAAACACTTTTGTAATCATCCAGAAAGCAATAACTGTTTGTCAATAAATTTTTTTCTAGTGACATTAACCCGATTTTGTGGACCCGATAATAATAAATAGAACCTGCAATGGATTCAACATAACTTTGGTAATATTTAAAAAGTATTTACGTATTCAAATTCAATGTATTATACAATCTAAATCTGACATTGGGAATATATGTATGTATATTTTCTTTTTACAGTTTTCGATCAATCAAAAAACTATACCTTATCTTGACTTATTTTTAAAAATAATAATTAACACTTTATGTCTACTTACACGCGGTAAATAAAATATTTAAAGAATTTATATGACATCACAACCGATTCGTGATAAACACTAATGCTTTGCATCACCTTATTTCCACACATTAATATATATAAAGGTAGCATTCCCTTATTCACGCAAAAGGATTTTTTTTTAAAAAAAGGCTTTTTATCTCCACATAACCACAAAATTTATGGCAAAGATTCTAGGCGATAAACAATAACTAAATAATAAATTGATAATTTATATAGCGTTGTATCCCAGAAAGGAACTGGGCTCACAGCGCTTTACACGAAGATAGTAATATACATATAGTTATTAAATAAACATTCATATCAAAACAACCACATAAATGACAACACGATACACATAAACTATAACGTTAATCATTAAATAGAAACGTTATTTCAATAATTTTTCATATAAATTTTGAAAAGATGTGTCGTAAGTGCAGTCTTTAAGGACTTGTTAGTTTAAATACTACGGATAAATAAATCGTCTCCAAAAAAAAAAAAAAAAAAAAAAAAAAAAAAAAAAATCATTGTGCCTACTTAAGTTAGCTAAAATTCGGACTACCAGTTCTAACATGTGGTCAACATGAATAGTTTTTGATGAATTAGAACATTGTAGAGTCAAAACACGTAACTCGAAAAACAAAGATCCTCCCCACCCCCCACCCCTTGGCAAATTGTTCCGTCCTTATCGGGTGGGTGGCTATCGTCACATAAAAAAAGTATTTATTTAAAAATGATTGTGCGTTGTTTCACATCTCCTTTAGAAGTTAATGATTACCTTCAACCCATCCTGCAGCGCAATGTTACCCATTCAAGAATTTTGTTCATGAAAGCATACTGTGCAGCGACTAAATGGAAATTATGGAAATGAATTTGTGAATAAAACAGTGGAGATAATCAGGAATCAAGTCCCAGTACAACAAAAAAGTTGAAACAGTATTTTCTCAATCACTTTGTTGCTTGTTATTTTTATATTCTTTATATTAACTTGTGGTGTCTGCTTGCTTGCCTGCTTGCTTGAGTGCTGAAAACAGCTTTGGATTTATTTTTATCCCACTTCCCCGTATGCTGGCGGGCTGAAATTTTACAGGCAGATTCGTGCCGATTATAAAAATGATGTATCAAAATTTCAGATCGATCGAATGTACTGTAATTAAATTAATGAATTTTAGATTATATTTATTTATCTTTATGTAACATATTAATTTTTGGGATAGTGTCGTGGTGCGTATTATATTGAACAACCTTTCCTGTCGTGTATTAAGGTGCATATTATATTGACAATACTTTTTTAAAATATATTTCCGACCGGTGCGCATTGTATTAAACATGTTTTACGAGACATAGCTAAATAAAACATTATTTTCGGATTGTCATGCGCTGAATATTATAATGAACATTCTTTTAGTTATGTCTCGTAAATAAAGGATTTATGGTCATAAACTTGTTTAACTTTTTTTTTTTTAAATTATTTTATCTCCAAGAAATGAACGTTAAAAGGCATATGATTAAAGATAAGCAGAAAATATTAAATTGATGTCTATGTTTATTAACTTCACATCTCTTCTGATCCGATTGTCCAGGGAAAATGAAATAAAAGTGTCATTAGAATATTTTATTCGTTTGACTTTTAAACTGTCACAATTTCCTATCTTCTTTTTTAACATAGGCGTCAACGAAATCAATTTTTTTCATTTATGTCATTTCTTCAATGCATTTTTTTTAAAATAGACATTAATACACATATATATTATAGTGAATACGTTTAAGATTCATTGTTATGCTTAAATAAAAGCAATAGAAAAATGTTAGAAAAATTGTGTATTTAAAAAAAATGTTAATTTATTCATAAGCAAAAACAAATAATTTATACAACGAAAAGTAATTCATACCTAGAAAAGATTTCGCAGATTAATCAACCTCACCTTTTACAGTCCTTGTTAAAAATAAAGCACAGACATTTGTGACATATAACAGACCAGAATTAAGAATAAATACACTCAGAAATTAATTGACATGATACTTTTTTTTTTTAAATTAAAAACTTGAACAAAACACAATTATCACTTTTCCCTTTTATCCCTTTAACATGTTCACTGCATCAAGAATGACAACTAAAATATAATCTTTCATTTGACCTTTACATTTCATAAACATTGAATAACGTTGTCACTTACGAAATGTTCTGAATATTATGTTACTTTTTCACTAACGTTTTGCAAATAGTAAACAAAAGAGTACTTCATTGCGTAAAATAAATGTATTTTTAAAGATTTGGAGTAAGAACAGGTACATCATCTACAAGGCTTTGCGGGTTATGAAAAAATGGCGATTAATAGGAAAATGCAAACGTTAAGACAACGTGTATGTATTGTATTTCATGAACAAACCACAGTTTTAGCTATATAACTGTAACCAGGAGTAGGAAAAATACTTTTAACTTAAATTGTTATAACGAACTAGTACCCATTGCAGTGAAAACACCACCACCCCCCTATAACTTAAGAACATTATAGATGTTAAATTTAGCGAGGCCTGTGTAAAGTTACATGTCAGATCAATCGAACATCTGTCAAATTTAAGATACTGCTTATAGATAGTTTACTGAAAAGGAAATGTAGATCACATATTACATCTGTATATATAACAAATGTTCACTGCCATCTGAGGTGGGCACGTGTGTACAATATGAGTTCCAGAAGTGTGTCAAAATCGAGAAAAAAGGTAGGGTTCACACAAGGGTAAGTGAAGGTCACGCTGTGTTTTTACTGAACACAGAAACTATCATTTTCATGGAAACAAGACACACACAAATAATAATTTAAAAAATTGAGGGAGGGGATACCATACACTTCATTTGACACCAGTGAGTAGGTTAAAATTAAGTTCCTATGTAAATAGATGTTTGATAGTGTGTACAACTTTTAGCTCAGAGTGACATGAGTAAGAGATTAATTAGTTAGAAACAAGACTCTACCATATATAATGAAGAACAGAACAGAACAGACCAGAATAGTGTTTATGCCTCTCATAGTGTCACTTAAATTTCATTTAGGGGATAGGAACGTACCATTAACAATAGAATTACAAAATAATAATAATAATAAATATTTTTTAAAAAATAAAAACGAAAAAAGAGGTGGGAGTGGGGTTCACACTAGCCGAGGTTCTTGGTCATTCTTTATAGCCAACTTACAGAAAAGAATTATTAGTGCATGTATAGAACAAGAAACGCGATTTAAAAGCATTTATCAAGCCCGCGTTATCGGTGACTAATCACAGAACATGAGACACTGTGACAAAACACAATAAATTATTTCCTGTAATATCAGTTACACAATACTCAATGATAAGACGTGTTATTGAATACATTTTTTTTTTACTAACAAAGAATGGGAATTGTTTGGACAACGGAGAGAAGTTTCGGGGAAATGACACATTTGAAAACAACTAATGAAGTCACGTGACAGAGGTAAATGAAGCGCAAGGAAAGACGTGATGGGGAAGCGAGCAAAGAAGTGGCTTTAAAAAATTGCGGCGTGACATCATTAAAAAGACACCTTTGAAATGACAGGTTTCATTAAGGGTTGAAGGGGTGATGTGTGACAAACAGGTTTTTACAACTATTGATTTTACATTGAAAAATAAAAACAAGGGTATAAACTACTTGGGGGGAATGGGTAGGAATGAGATGATATTGTGTTGTAACACTCTGGAGAGAAGGGAGGAATGAAATGATACCGTAAAATTATAGTGGAGAGAGGGGGTTGGAATGAAATATTGTAAAATTATAGTGAAGAGAAGGGGTGGGGGAAATTGATGTTGTACATCGTAGTGAAGAGAGGGGGTGGGAAAGAAATTATTTTGTTGTAACATTGTAGTAGAGAGAAGGGGATGGGAAAGAAATAATATTGTTAAAACATTTTAGTGGCCGGGGGGGGGGGGAATGAAATATTGTAAAATTATAATGAAGAGAAGGGATGGGAATGAAATGATATTGTTGTAGCACTCTAATGGAGAGAAAGGGTGTGCATAAAATAATGTTTCTGTAACACATTATAGTCGAGAGAAGAGAATGAAATGATATTGTTGTAATACTACATGTAGTGGAGAGAAGAGAATGAAATGATATTGTTGTATAATACTGCATGTAGTGGAGAGAAGGGATTGAAATGATATTGTTGTAATACTACATGTAGTGGAGAGAAGAGAATGAAATGATATTGTTGTATTACTGCATGTAGTGGAGAGAAGAGAATGAAATGATATTGTTGTAATACTGCATGTAGTGGAGAGAAGGGATTGAAATGATATTGTTGTAATACTACATGTAGTGGAGAGAAGAGAATGAAATGATATTGTTGTATTATTGCATGCAGTGGAGAGAAGGGATTGAAATGATATTGTTGTAATACTACATGTAGTGGAGAGAACAGAATGAAATGATATTGTTGTAACACATTCTAGTCAATGGCACAAGGTGGGAGGTCAGATAATGATTTCGGTATGTTTAAAAAAGTGGAGGGGGAGGGAGGTGCGGGGAGGGGGGCTGGAACTTGGCTTAAGACAATTTCTTCGTTTTATTGCTATTGTCTGCCTGTCACGTGCAGATGTATAAAGCCGTGGTCTTCGTGTAAATATTTTAACATTTTTACACCATGTGACGTTTTCAGATTGAAAAAGTACGTTTCTAATTCCTAGTAGTATTAGTTCTAAAAGTTTTCATGTAAGTCATGTTACATTTTATTGTGTCGAATTTAACGTTTTACTCATGTAGCTTGAAGATTTATCACATTGTTTAAGGAAATTAAAAATTGGAGCATGTAAAAAGCTAATAGAAAAATGTTAACAGATACGCTTTTCAAAGAAATTATTTTATGTTTTCCCGTCACGGCCCATTTTCATTTAGTAAAGGAGCTCACCTGAGTGGTTGTAGACGTAAAAGGGGAGGCTAGTAAAGCCACTGTACCCCACAGAGCTGAAGGCGCACACGGCAACGATCTGTAGCAGGCTCCATTTGGAAGGGGAAGGGTTCAACTCTCCTGGATCAGCCATAGTTGAAGGTTTCTTCTTTCACTTTTGAAAACACGATTTATCCGATCAAGTTTTACATAGGCGTATCCACTCCAAGTCTATCCCTTCACACGAACCATACCGCGATGAGCCAATGGTAACTTGTTCAAATAAATAACTATTTCAATTATAAGACATATTGAGAAAAAAAATAGCCATAATTTTTGGTAAGGAAAAAAAACAACTAATATATTAATTGTTCATCGCTATTTTTATATTTATGAAATAAAACGTCCATTTATTTTACAATTCTGAGTGTATTTTTTTTTTTATATTTAGAATTTAAAGCCTCCGCCAATCTTTCTTTTTTCAATACTCAATAAGAAAAGAATTAAATAACAAAAGCTAGCATTAAAGCGCTCAGCACAAATACGACGAAAACCCACATTTTGTCGACAACTTCTAGAACAACAGCGAAATAAGCGATTTCAAACCTTAGGAATGACACGAGACACTATTTCCCAGTTGTAGTTTTTTTCCCCCCACAGAACCAACGCACTCATTAGCTCCTAAAGCTGACCGAAGCGCCGACTACATTTGAATACGACACCAGTCGTCGCCAATCCCTACAATGGTACCTCTCTCACCCAGCGCCTGAATTGTTGAAATGGCTCCGGCAGTGACAGATCGGCAGGACGAGCCGAGTGAGCCGCGGTGGCTTGGTTGGGACGGCAGGGGAGCTGTACTCACGTTCATTATCTGCTTCTGTGGGGGTTGGCGAGGCAGCATTGACCCGAAACTTCGGCCGTGTGGCGACACTTTTGTCACCTCACTCACTTTTGTCCCGTCGAGTCACTCTGATTTGAATGGGTTCAACGTTTTTAGAGTTATCGGTCTACTCACCGCAACCAACTGAATCCTTTTTTTAAAAAACACCAAAAGCGCATGAAATGCTATAAACTTAGAGTTGAAGGTTTTATGATATTCATATTTACCATCAAGTAATACCTCATTTCAAAAGTTCTAATAACACAAACAATAAGTCTGAAATTCATAGACGTAACTGTCTTTAACATTCATTGGATCAATGTTGTTAAGTTGTTGGCCGTTTTAATGAAATAATGGTCTTAAAATTCACTGTATTTTGACATTCGGGCCACCATCAATGACGTCATGCAACTAAAACAAAAAAAGTGTGTGTGTGTGTGTGTGTTTGTGTGTGTGTGACGATGGGGATGAGGGTGTTTAAGAACTGTGACGTCGTATATTTGATTGCTTACAAATTATTTAGCATACGCCGCAGAATTGTTCATAGAGATTGCTAAGAAAGGAGGGAAAGAACGGAAACAAACTGCGGCACGAAGAGATCAGAGTGAAGGTGGTTCAATCAACCTTATTGCGCATGTTCGGAGACCAACGATGGTCATGCTTACTTACACTGGCGTCTTGCTTGGTCCAGTTTCTGGTGAATTAGATAGATAGAAGGACAAACAGACGGACGGACAGAAAGACGGACGGACGGATGGATGGATGGATATATGTAGCCGAGTGGTGGCTTTAATTTTAACTAAACAAAGTGGGGACTATAACAGAACAGTTTTAATTTTAATGACAAACACGATTCTTCATCTTTCTTTACTTTATGTGTGGGTGCGTATAGTGCTGCGAGGTGCGGGTATGCACACTACTAGATCTACCTCTTTATAGACTGCATCTTCCTGCTCCCTCTAGTTTCTGGAATCATATATAAAGATAGATGACGATTTAAATGGCTTCTTGCTTGTTACGATATAAGGGTGCAGCCTTAGGCTGTGGTTACACTGCACGCGAATTCGCTCATCTAGTCGCGCATCTGAAACCTCTTGAAAAACAAATGCAATAACATATAGTGCGTGGTTACACTGGCAGCGTAAAAACGCCAGTATACACTAAATAGAATCTACATGCTAAATGACAATAAAGTGATTTGAAACAAGCTCATTTTCAAATAGGAAATACGGTTTCCTATGAGGGGTGGGGGGTGGGGGGCAAAGCCGTATGACGTCTTATTTGAAAGGGGCCTACCCTTTTGTGACGGCATGTGACGAAAGGTGGGGGGATCTGCCCAAATCCCGTGACATTGTTTATGGTAAAATGTGAGTTGGGCTCAAAATGTGACAACTCTCAGGATGGCTACGGTGTACACTTTCGTAAAATGTATTAACTAACTTTATGTGTCAACATTCGTTTTAATAGGAAAGCAAACACAGTAGCTTACATAGATCTCATGGGGTTTTCTTTTAAAGGCAACTGCGGTATTGCTTTATTAATAAATACTCGATATCTTTTTAAATAAACTCAATTTTTTTTCAGACACCCGAAGGTTTTTATTAAGAATTTAGAAGCAATTGAGCTAGAATGTCAAGCAATCTTAAATAACTATTAAATTTCCAAAACTTCAAACAATTTCAAACAAGCCATTTATTGAAGAACACACAAGTATAACATTTCAGGATCGGGATCAATATGCGGCCGCGCAGCTATCTATCTACCCAACACAGTTCAAAAGTTTAGAGTTACCAAGCAGCCAATTTTTTATAAGGATAAGAAGCTGGTTCAGTGAAATATATAATTTTGCTAATAAAAATCAATGCTGTACAACTTTGAACTCGAGTTGTTTTTTGTTTTTTAATATTGTTTTCACACACGAAACAGATGGACTTAGAAGTAACATTTGAGAGTAGCTGAGTTTTGAGTTTTTTAATGTTTTTTTTATTTGTTTTTTTTTTATTTAAAAAAGACGAAGAAAGATTTTTTTAAAAAAATAAATAAATTTAAAAAAAAAAAAAAAAAAAAAAGGAAATACACATACTACATGACGCGAAGTTCTAAATAAATAATTCATAATACTTAATTTATATAATGGTACATTTACTCCCTAAGAGCTTAGGTCCGTAAGAGCTTGTGTCTCCCACTCTGTATTAGCGGCACAAAGTGTTACTGTGCAGTAAGTGCAAGCGATGGGTGGAACCCACCTCCCCACCCCCTAAAATTCGTATTTTCTATTTGAAGATGATCATGTTTCAAATCACTTTACTGTCATTTTAGCATTTATTTAATGTAAGACTGCACTCTAATATCGTAACATGCGTGAAACCCTGAAAGCGTCTGAAAATAAATAGTAAGAAATCGAATATTTAAGTGGAAATTTGTTTTAAAGTAGATTGTTTTGACGTAACGTCACACTTCTTAACCCCCCTCACAAATGTATGGACCCCCTAGTCGCTAGGTGCGTGACGTCATTTGTGGATGGCTTCTGTGTTTGTGGTTTCTATTTATACACAAGAGTTTTTCAAATTACAGGCCTTAAACAGTGGAAATAAAAATTAAAATTCAACTTTTCCGCCCCCTTGTCATAAATGTTTTTTTTTTAAATTATTATTTGTTAATTAAAAAAAATATTATTGAAAAGTTTTAATGACAGAAAATATGTTCTTCTTACGGTTTGCGGCTATGATTCTAAATGTATTATTATTATTTTTATGATAGAAAACTTAGAGTTTATTTGGTTTCGAGAAAATTTAAACAGTGATATAATCAATCTACAGCATTCTCTTTTTAAAATGTGGCATATTAAACTCTTTCAGAAGATTGAAAAAGTGTGCCGTCGCATATGAATGGCCGTAAAAGATGTGGGGGGGGGGGGGCTTACTATGCGCATCTTGTTGTGTTTTGCTAAGGCTATCGTTTTTACCTGTGTGGTTGACAAAATAAAATTGTGCGTGTATTGTTTAGTGTGGTTATATGTAGTGTTAAGGCGTATCATTGATTTCACGTTACATTATGGAACTCTTAAACCTGAGTCATTCTTCATATTCAAAGCTCTTTCAGTGTCCTGTAAATTTTAAATCATCTTACATCTGTACAATTTAAAGTTTTATAAGTATTAAATAATTGTATGCTTTAAACGATGCAATTTTACCCCCCCCTCCCCCGGTACGGTCATTTAGTAATAACAAAACAGCAACCGAATTATCTTCCCCGTCATTTCTACTTGCTTGAAAATTCGCCCACTGTAATTTGAATCACAATTCATCGATCAACAAATTGATGTCCGGGCAACAAAAGCCGTGCTTGAGTGTTTCCCCATTAAATCTAATTAATTAGATTTAAACGGGACTAACACTTAGTAAGGAGTTTGGTTTTTTTCTTTGACGCCCCCCGGGCAACTTAGGCTGCGAGTTGAAGACAGGAATCAATGGTGTGTAGCATTGTCCCTCGGGCCATGTAGTTAACATTTAACACTCGATCGTTTAAGCGCCAAGCCGTTATCACTGAACACTAAAATGTGCACACTGTTCAAATTGCAACTCTGCAGTTTAGTCAATTGTGTGATTTGTTATTTAATTTCCTGGGTCGAAGCGGTTTTGGACCTGTGGAGTGCTGTGGAATATTCTTTTGATTTTATGAGCAGGCACTAAAGTGATCTTAAGATGTATAATGACAATGATTATTATAGTTTATATAGTTTATTTGCTATATGCCCAATCTTGATTTACTTTTATGCTGTTGCGGATGGAGGTTAAATAATGTTTCACTGAATTCACTCTTATTTAACTACAATGTCAGAAATACAAACAAGTTATTAATACCGGATGCTTTATAATATATATTAACAAAATAATAACAATTTAAAAATATAAATTAAACAAATTGGTTTATGAAGGGGGATTTTTAAAGACATGTGCTTTTTGGCCACAGTGGGGTCAAAGCAAAAGTAACTCAGCTTTGACAACAATTTTTATGGTACTGCATCAACAATATATTTACTATCTCAATCTCGAATATTTTAATTGTAAAAATACAATGATATGCATCTCACAAATAAACTAGCTGGATATCACTTGTACAGTACTCAGTTACAGTAGGAATTGAAAATGGAAAACAACACCTATTATGTAATATATATGTCACCATTCGTCCACACATTTAAACTGCAAAATGTAGTGGAGTAGTTATTGAACTGGGTTACGGTTCGCTTCTTCCATGTTAAAATAATCGGGATCCTCGCAAGACGATGGTGCATCACAGTTAGACTGAGTTGATTTTCCTCGTGTGACTGTGCAGTCATTTTGCTTTTGGTTCGGAGGCGGGCAATGTTAAAAAGTCCTCCATCAGCTCTGGTGTGTAACCAGATACCATCACAGCTATCTTTGAATGCGTATCGAAGTAGTAAAGAGAATGAATATTGCGAACATTGTTGGTGCGAGTACACAACCATGTTTAATTAACTCCGCTGCTGACTGGAAAGGCTTCTGACATAGCTCCTTCGAACTGCACTGTGCCCTGCATATTTTCATGGAACTGCCTGATAGTGGCGATTAGGTTTGCGGGACAGTCGATTTTTTCCAGGATTTGGAATATAGCCCGTTGATTAAATCAAAGGCTTTCGTAAGATCCACAAAGGCAATGTATAATGGCATCTGCTGCTCTCTGCATTTTCCCTGGAGCTGCCGTACGGAGAACACCATGTCTATGGTAGACCGACCAGCCCGGTTGAGTGAGATTCTGGAGAAGCTCGTGAGGCTAAACTCTGTAATCGCATAAGTATGACACGGGCAAAAGCCTTTCCTACAATACTAAGGAGTGAGATACCACAATACTTATTGCAGTCATTTCTATCTCTCTTGTTCTTACATAGTGTCACTGTATGTGCAACCTTTAGTTTCTAGGAGATGTAGCCATTTTCCGAGCATATGATCAGAAGCTCGTGCAAAGCGTGTAGTTAAGCTGTCTTGTCACTCTTTAGAGCCTCTGATAGTATGCCATCATTCCCAGGGGCTATTCCACATGCTAGGCAGTCAATAGCTTTGTTAAACTCTCTCTGTGTGGGCACGACATCAAGTTCTTCCATAGGTGGCATAGCGGGGATGTATGTCATCTAGAGCGGTGCTGGAGACTGTGGTAACTGTTGCATACAGTTCCAGATAAAGCTCAACCCACAGTTTTGCCTTGTCTTGGATAATGTCTCCACTCTTGTACTTAAGTGGAACTTCAAGGGTCCATTTGCTATTTTGATATTTTCGTATAGGGGCCGTCCATAAAGTATGTCACGCTATTTTTTACCATTTTAACTCCCCCTCCGCCTGTCACAAATCTCCCCCCAAAGTACGTCACACTTTCATACAAATCGATTATTTTTTATTAACAAAATAATTAAAATTTAACATACGACACCGTGACGTCACACATGGCCGGACACCCCCTCCCCCTTGTTACAAACTGTCACGCTTTCTTACACCCCCTCCCCTCTGGAGCGTGACGTATTTTATGGACGGCCAAATAAATGGCCTTGGAAATTCCCCATGTCTGCAGCTGACTGCATGCTGGAGAAGAGATTAAGCCAGTAGGTATTGGCACATTGACGTGCGACATTTTGGGCATGTGACTTCAATGTTAGATTACTCAATTTGAAAAAATGTGAAATATTTTGCAACGCACTTGTAATAGTTGTAATCCATTTTTAAATAATTTTTTAAAATTAATTAATATTCTATATTTAATTTTTTTTTAAATTGCCTTTGAAAGTATACTGTATATGGAAATTCATCGACGCCCATATGTTCCGGTCCATTGAAGTGTCGGGAGACAGTACACGACCATATGTTCCGGTCCATTGAAGTGTCGGGAGACAGTCCACGCCCATATGTTCCGGTCCATTGAAGTATCGGGAGACAGTCCACGCCCATATGTTCCGGTCCATTGAAGTGTCGGGAGACAGTACACGACCATATGGGTGTCGATGACCTTGCGGTCACCGCCTTGGTCGCCTCACAAACACACCCAGGAGGGTCAGTCTGGAGAATAGACTAATCCAGGAGTATGCGACTCTTGCATCACATGGGATGAATGTTGTGTTTGCGCTGACCACCTGATCGTTTTGCCACACCCACACTCTCCTTTCATATTTAAGCTCACACTACACTTCCCACTTTGCTTTCATTGACTTTTTGGACTTCACTGCAGCTTAGTTTTAATTTTGTTTTCATTTCTTTTTATTCGTTTTATTTGTGAATTGTTTGTTCGTTGAGGAAAGCTCTTGGCCGAAACGTTCGATGTTTTGTTACGTCTTGTCAGGCTACCTGTTTACCTGTTTTCCATTTGAACAGAAAAAAACGGGGAGGGGGAACGTGTGCGTCGCAAAATTCAATTATTCTGGCGAGTTGACGATCGAAAAATAATGTTTTTTTAAATAAATTCCATTCTATCATAGTTTACTCCGTAGCTTTATAATTTTATTATATTATTAATTTTAATACGCGAGTTGATCGAGTTGATCGGCATCACACACAAGAGAGGTAAACATGACGTCACAACGGACGGGGCGGGGCGAGGCCTTGGTTTTTGAAACTAATGAAAAAACCTTGCTAACTTTAACGAACGATTGNGGGGGGGGGGGGGGGGGGGGGAGGGGAACGGGCTTTGATGCCATCAGACTCAGACGATGCCAGGCGACAACATTCTCTTGTTAGTTCTCAAATGGGTCTCAAAACATTAGGGATATAAGGACGAGCGGTTAACCGGTCTTTTTTTGAACGGTTAGTCGGTCCTCAAAAACGAGCGGTCTTAACAACCTTACTTATAACCACATAAAAATATCATTATAATATTTATAACAAAAATTTTACATTAAAATAAATAATGTCCATGTTTGAAATTTGAAAAGCTTTTCTTAATAAGTTATATTAACAACATACCTGCAACTAAAATACCAATATTATGACTCAGCAACAGTTAAATATTGTGTTTATGGTTTAATGCATAAGCAACAATTTGAAAACTTAAAAAAAAAGATTTTTTTTATTTTTAACAAGTGTTAGCAGTGCCATTATTCACACCTCTAATTTGTACATGTAAGCACTTGACTTAGATGCCAAAATAGCAGCTAATTTCAGTAATTTCAGAATAAGAGAATTTGTGTGTGTATATATACATATATATTTTTTTTAAAAATATGTCTCATGCTAACCTGTTGGCTAGTTTATCCTTATGAAACACTAGAGATTAAAATATCACTCTCAAGGACTCATTATAATATATTTGCTAAGTTCCTTTAAGTACTCCTCTGACACAGTTACCAGCTGCCAGTGGATAGATAATACTTGGCTCCACTATTGTATTTTATACACAAGAGCTAATAGAAAAAACACTTAAGTAGCTTTTTGGTATACACATAACACACATTCAAATTCCAATACTGTGTGTCCTGTGCAGATAAACTAAGCACAAGGAAGAGCACTAAGTAAAGAGGACCAAAGAACTAATCATAGCCTGTATATCTGCAATTCCTTTAAATGAATTTATTTCATTTTATATAATATAACAGAATAACCTTTGCACTGTATAAAAATTGAAGTAAAAAAAGCAAATTAAAGACATACATTTTTTACTTAAAATTAAAATGCATTGATCATTGCATTATTCATGCAAATTAAGATGTTGGTAAGCTTTATTTAATACTGAAATAATTTAGATATATTTCTTGAAATACTGAGTATCAGTATCAGTATCTAATTTATGAAACAACAATAAAAAGGCATTTCTTGTGCCGCACTGTCTTTATGTAAAGATTTGTCAAAAAGCTAAACCGGGGCCTAATTTATGCTACACTCATATCCGATTCTTATTCATTCTTCCCTTATACACAGTTTAAGAGACACGGATCACAGCTGAAACTATGGTCAGTATACCTGCTTACTAAAATGCATATAGTATACACATTTAGTTAATTTAGAGCTGGACATTATATAAAAGTATAAAAATATTAGGGGAAAGCACAAACGCTAGCATCAAAATATAACTTAGCTGAAGCTGCTACTCATATTAAAAATTCTTAAGTGCATTCAAGCCATTGTTTTAATAATAGACACCTTGTTAGTATATAAATACATCACATGCATAAGTTTACCCTCCCCCCCCCCCCACACACACTTTTCCATGAATTTTCCTTGCAGAGTATTTAATTTCTGCCTGAGGATGATTCAAATGATATAAATATTGATCAACAACAGAACACAATAGATTCTTTGTCTTTCTACGTTCAGTAATACAGTGCACAGTGCAAAATATACTTGAAGATGCTAGCTTACCCTATTGCACTACCCAACAGAATCAATTGGCTGTCATACCTGTATTAGTATTAGTATTATGAAAACCACTACTTAATTAATGCTTATGACTACTTACAACTCACACATATGCACACTGAAAAATTATTTAAATTTAATTATTGCATGGAACAAATCTTGCTATTTTTTTTCTTCATAACCAATTCATAGTCTTTAGGTCTAGGAGTCATTTGGTTTGAAGATGATGTTTCATCATCCTCATCACAATTCCTTGGGCTGAGTTGGTTAGAGGAGCCCAAGTGTTCTCTTGGTGTTCTGGGAGTCAAGTTTAGTTGCTCTGTCATGACAATACTTAGCTGTTGCTGAAGCTCACCAACAACTCTTTTATGATCTTGGAGTAAAGAATTCTGGGCTTCGATCTCCAAGCGAAGTTTCTCTACTTCGGTCAGCAGCAGTTTTTCTCTTTCCTTGGCCAACTTCTCAGCCTCTTGTTTAAGCAATTGCTGCTGGCTTTCTCTTTCTTTTTCAAGCAGGCGAACTCTAGCATCTGCTTGTTTTTTTTCCTGTTTAACCCTATCTAATTCAAACAGCAAAGACTCTTCTCTGCGTTTAACAGTTACATCTGATATAAATCCACGGTTACCTGTTCTCTGCTTGAATACAACAGGTTGTATTTTAGCTCTTCCTTTAGATGTCTCCTTTTGTTTGACTTGAGCATTAGCCAATGGGGCTTGTTTAGAAGTATTTTTTGTCTTTATTGGTAATTTAGAATTAAGTTCTAGTGTATTTTTTTTAATATTGAAATGTGATGCCTCCCCAGAACTGCTATCAGTAAGAACTTCAGTTATTTGTTGCTCTGAGTTGCTTTCAGAACTATTTGCTGAGTAAGTTCGATTGCGTATTTGAACTTTGTAGTTTTGATCACGAGGGCTGATATAATTAGTTTGATGTGATCTTGGAGAAAAACAATTTTCTCCAGTCACAGGGGTTAAAGCTCTGTTAATTTGAATGCTGGACATTGAAGAATCGATGCCACTTGTTCTCCGATCTTCTTCTGACTGGGCACTTGTATCATCTGCTTCATTACCATCATTAACATCTACAGCACTTTGTGCCAGCTCCTCTTTTAACCATTCTGGTAAATCACTATGTGTGTCCATCTCTGATGTTTCAGAAGAATAAGAATTTTCATCCATCTTATTATGTCTGGGTGTACCTGACCTATGTGATAAAGAAGCAGAAGATGCCGTGGCCAAAGAATGACCAGATTTTCTTCTCAATATTCTCTTTTTAAATGTTCTTCTCCTAGGTGGGGGTGCTGTTGTTTCAACTTGAATAAACAGATTTTCACCATGACAGTAAATGTTTCCTAGTAGCATTTTCTCATTTCCTTGTTTAAGTTTAATGATTTCTGTTGGCTGATAAACTATTACTCTTCCATCCTTTAAAATATCCTTATCTTTATCCTTGTCTTTTGAGTTTT
The DNA here is from genome assembly GCA_002072015.1 of Radix auricularia. Taxonomy (NCBI): domain Eukaryota; kingdom Metazoa; phylum Mollusca; class Gastropoda; family Lymnaeidae; genus Radix; species Radix auricularia. The sequence continues at coordinate 486,160 of MUZC01002175.1, forward strand.
CCTGACTACTAGCACTGAGAGATCTTCTTGGAATGCTACTAATAGGTCTGAAGCCTTGCATATCAACTTCATTTTGGTTCATACAATCATGGGTTTCTTTACTGACATTTCCACTTGTTAGTTTTTTTTCACCTTCATCCTTGTCCTCCATTTGACTGCCATTGGAACTGTTGAGTAAAGGGGTGACACTCTCCACTCTCATGTCATCCCTCTGAAATGCAGGCTGTAAACACGAACTACTTTCATTACAACTTGATTGACTGGTGCTTTCATCAAACCTACCAACTGGAGGAATGTTATATCTCAGTCCCCAATAGAACAATTCGTGATCTTTGGTGCTGGCTATGGTGTAGTGTTCTCCACATTGTATGCGGTTGATTACTTTGCCTTCTAGGGCCTTAACCTCCACTGGAGCATTTGATGGTTTGGTGTTAAGAGTACCCAACTGTCCTTCAGAGTTTCTGCCAAAAGTTATCACATGACCAGGTTCCACAATAACTGCTGTGTGATGAACACCCATAGAAACTGCAAGCACTCGATGACGGGCCAGGGCTCTGACTGGTTTGGGGATATTGCTACCATCAACTTCGGTTTTGTTGAAGATGTTTTTCATAGCCATAAGAAAACCCTGTCTGTTGTTAAGACCAAGTTTGTTGTTTTCATTGTTGCCACAAGCATAAACGCCTCCAACATCCGATATAAGCATTGTTCCATCAACACCACACTGAACATTGTTAAAGAACACTGATTCTGTGATATGAACTAAGGCTGGAATGCAGTAATTCTCCTCTGAACCAAGCCCCAACTGACCATATGAACCATCACCCCATGATAAAACTTGGCCAGCTCTTCCTATCACAACTACATGACTCACTCCACTGGCCATGGCCATGACATCTACACTTAGCAGAGACTCAATAAGTCGTGGCCGTGTTGTACTGCACCAATCTCCATGTCCCAGACAACCACTGCTACCATCACCACATGTCAAAACTAACCCATTATCACTTCCAAACACACTAAATCCTAACCCACAACAGCACATAGTTATAGACTTTCCCTTCAAACTCTCCACAAGGGTTGGTGTGTGTTTGTCTTTAGTGTCCCCATGACCTAATTGTCCATTACCGCCAAAGCCCCAAGAGAAGACTTGTCTCTCAGTTGTTGTAACAATGACATGATCAGACCCAACAGCCATAACTTTTATCTTCATGCGAGGAGGTAAATCATTAATGCATGTGAGAATTGTTGATGAGCATTCTAAATAATACAGAACAGACCGAAATTTTCCCTTATTTGGTTCATTTTCTCCAGAAGTATCATCCTGATCAGAAATTAATATGGAATTTTTTTTTATCAATTTAGGTAAAAGGTTATACATTATATACTGGGCTTCTGGTCTTTCATCTGGATTTTTCTGTAACAAAATTGTCACCATTTCTTTAAAATCTTCACTAAAATTTCCTTTTAGAGGTGCAAACTGGCCTTTCATTATTTTATTGACTACTGCAGGCAAATTGGACCCTTCAAACGTTTTCTGCAAAGAAGCCATTTCATATAAGATACAGCCAAGCGCCCATATATCTGATTTAAAGTTGTACTGCTTTCCTTCACACATTTCTGGACTAATGTAGTAGGGTGTTCCAAGAACTGTTTGAGCACCAATGTTAGTTGATCCCATCATCTTTGAAATTCCAAAGTCTCCAATTTTTATAACCCCTTCCTTGGTTAAAAATATATTTTCTGTTTTGAGATCTCTGTGCAAAATGTTATGTAAATGAATATGTCTAATTGCTGCAACCATTTGCTGGAACATTCCAAGTATGCATTTTTCTCCTAGTGGTCGCTCCTGTTTGGCAAGATATTGAGCTAGTGTTCCATTGTCTGCATATTCCATTTCAATCATTAGTACACCATCTTCCTCAAAGCTATCATAATAGCTGATGATGTTGGGATGGTCTAACATGGCTAAAACACTTACCTCATTAAGTGCTAACTGCCTTTCTGATGCATTTAGATCATGCATATTAATTTCTTTCAAAATAACTAAAGATTCATCATCTTTCTTCTTGTATAAAACAGCTGCCCCATAAGCTCCTTTACCAACAGTTCTAATTTTTTCAAAGCCAGCAAGACTTTGCTGATGACGTCCACTCCAATTTCGTAGCTTTTCAAGTCTGAAGTACAGCTCTCCTACACTATCTTTAAGTACAACATCTTCCCCTCTTTTCTGGTACAAATTATTTCCAGCAAGATCTCGCCAGACTCCAAAACTTATACCTGTAATGTTTTGCAGCTCTGCAAGGACAGGAAGAGAGGTGTCGGAATGGGGCAAGCTGTACCAACCAAACAAATCTATGCGACATGATGTGTCTTTAATCATAAGATGGGTTTGACCCAAACGAATGAAAAATTCTTGCACCATTTTGTCAATTACCCCATCTTTGTGAAGAAATTTTTCTTCTTTAGTCACTAACAGAAGTGAGGACCCTGAACAGCTAAAAATAAATGCTATACTCTGAAGTTTTGTACCATTAAGAGACTGACTTATCAGCATTAAAATATCATCAAGTGTTTGAGAATCACAGTTGTATTGAATCAGAAATACACCACATTGTAGAGCATGTCTAATGGAAGAAATATTTCTAACTTTACTTGAAACAATAACTAGCCGGTTTATTGGAGTATCATCTGACCTATAATTTTTTATGCCATTTAAAGTATCAGCGTCTTTAAGTATATCCTGAGAAGGTGTAACATTATTACTGACACTTTCCTGATAATGGAGTACATGATTATCACTACTTGATGGCTGCTGATAGGAGATAAAGCGTTGATATGTTAATGGAACCCCAGAAGAAGGAGTGTTAGAATGGCTACGACGATGACCAATCTGTTTGATTTCTTGGTTTTTTGGAACTGGTGGCTTTTTATCAGTGCATTCAACTGGTATGTTCTGTGGGAATTTATTGGCAATTTTAGTATTTAAATAAAGTGAGCTCATGCTGAAAAATTCTTCTTGTGAGGGAACCTGCTCATGTAGGAAATCATCTTTTTAATATTGTATTATTAAGACGGGAATCTGTTGTGGAGGTTTGATTGAATTCTCTAAAATTCCATGATTCATTACTGAAAATGAATAAATATAAAACAAATAAATATGAGTTTCAGGCAAAATATTATTATAAAAGCACAATGTTTAAATCTGTTACCATTTTAATTCCTATATTTTCTTTAAACATATGTAATTTTTCCTGGGAGAAAGTTACAGTATTATGATTAGTACAACCATTTTTTAAAAATAAAATCATAAACTAAAGATTATAATTAAAAGCTATATTTACATTCCTTGTTGCTTTTTTAAAATACCAAAAAGTTTTCAACTTTAGAAAAGAACATTTGTAAGCAATAATTTTCAAAATAGAATTAAAAGCTATTGAAATTGAATTAACTTTTATAACAATAAGTACTTTTTAAGCCTTTCAATGTGACATTGATCTTCAGAATTCATGCCTCCTTTTTATTTAGGTCTTAGTAGCCTACTTAGGTTATGTAAAACAAAACGGTTAGTAAAAATAACAGAAATTGTGTTGATGGTAGATTTAATGGTTTTGATATTTTTGTAAGGCTTGAGCCAATATTCAATATAAAAGAATTAAATTAAAGTGAGCCCAACTTTGGTGATATACTAATAATTGAAATCTTTGATTTTAAAGGTACAGAATTATAGAATGGATTAAATTAAGACTTAGGTCAACATAGGTTCAAGGATAACAACACTTTAATAAAGAAGCAATTAAATTAATAGCCTAATCTCTGCATTTTAAATTTTATTGCTTTGCATATGGGCACACACCTATTTACATAAAAATTCATTAGTCAAGTAACTAATCTAAGCTTTAAAAATCAAATTGAGCATATGCCTATGTCTACATAAACTAATTTATACTGTAATACAATACTAATAGCCACTATTATTTAGTATAGTCACTATAACTATAGTCTTATATTTTAGTTTTAGAGTATAGTAAGTTGAGCTATACTATACTAAAATATGGCTTTATGCAAAAGTGCCATCCATAAATGACGTCATGCGATTTTGGTCGATTTTCAACCCCCCTCCCACTTGTCACAAAAATTTAGCCCCCCCCCCNCCTGAAAGCGGTATTTTCTATTTGAAAATTAGCATGTTTCAAATCACTTTATTGTCATTTTAGTATGTATTTAGTTCAACGCTGCGCCCTATTATCGTAGCACGTGTGAATCCATGTAAAATGTCATAAAATAAATACTATTTATAAAAAATAGATATCTTAAGTGGAACTTTGATTTAAAGTTAAAGTTGCCTGTTACAGGCCTGTTTTTTACTTCATATTCATAGTTCTAAACTCCCCCTCCCCCTCATCACAAATGTGAGGACCCTCCTCCCTCTATGTGCGTGATGTCATTTATGGAAGGCCCTTTGGTTTAGAGTTTAGTCTGAATTTAGTCTGTTTAAAAGTTACAAGTGTTTATTAAGTCATTTAAGTATTTAAGTTAATAAAGAAGTTAAAATTAATTAATTGCTAGGGTGGACCAAATAATAGATTTAGTATCAGGGCGTGGTGGTCGAGAGGTAGCGCTCTCGACTCTCATACTGATGGTCACGATTCGAATCCACACGAAGGTGAGGTTTTGTTCTCGGGGCCTGAGGAGTCCCCGAGTCACCCAGCTCCGAATGGGTACCTAACTAGACAATAGTTAGGCGGCTGGGGTAATGCGTGGAACCCCTATAGCCGTGGCCTGTGACCGCTGCATCACTTGCCAACAGATCATCTCTGAACTCTCTCATACTCATGGTCTGTGGACGCAATTATTTTCTGCATAGAAGGAGCGTCTGTATATCTAAGATAAGATAAGAGGACTAAAAATAATTAAAAGGCCTCACTTTTGCTATGTCGTTTTTATTTCAAGTTTGTAAAAAAAATTGTAAGGCAATAAAATGGAATCAGTACTTTGTTAATTTTTACTTCATGTAGTAGGCCTTCAGTTTCAGCAATTTTAAGTAGAGGCCATGTTGTTTATAAAGTGTGTGACGTGGTTTTAATCAATCCGTGCTATACAACAAATAGTACACTAAAAACCTAAGTAAATTTGATAATTATTCATGGTATTTATTTTTAAAATATTTTTATATTAATAATTTTTAATGTGTTATAAATTGTTTTACGGGATTTCATAATTTAAATTAAGACATGAAATATATTCGTACGCAGCATAAAGGTAAGCAACTCTAGCTTTAGCTAGGGTCATGCCAGATAGGCAAGTCAAAAAGAAATATATTTAACCAGTTAGGCTCAATTCAGTTGAGCAGCTAACAACTTGGAAAGCCGTTTCATCATACTTCTGGAATACTTAAAAAATATAATTTCAGATTTGCTTTGCCCCTATTCTCATTTTTAAAAAAATAAGAAAATGAATTGATAAATTAATTATTTTATCTGTTACAGGTGCTCCTTCTATACAGTATACATAATACAATGACAATGAATATTGTTATCGATTTTAGTTAGCTCTCTAAATGAAAGACATTTCTTTTTAAAGATTGAACTAAACATGCTTACTAGCACTAGCACCTTCTGTGAAAATGAAAGCTCTCAGTAGTTGCCTGATCCAAAGTTAGACGTTTTAGACAATCTTGTATCTATTACAAAAATAAGGGGCCGTCCATAAATGACGTCACGCACCTAGGGGGGGGGGGAGGTGGGTCTCACTTTTGTGACGATGNTAAACAAATAGCTGCCTATAAATAATAAATTAACTAACGATTACACGAACATTTTGGTTTATAACTATTTACTGATGGGAATTTTTTAAAGTGTTGATAAAGTTTGCCTGCAATGGCTCTAACACTTTACTTACTTATCAAACCAAATGAAAATCGTATCAAGCAAAAGGCAGTAATGGAGTCTGACTCAGAGGCAGAGAATGATGACTGGTCTTCTGAGGAATTAGTGTGTTACAAAATGGAGATGAAAGTTCCTGAATCCATCAACACTCTCCAATGATGTAAACTTAATGAACACCAATGTCCAAAAATGTTATTCCTTGCCAAGACTGTTTTGTGCATACCAGTTACCTCAGTTCCGTGTGAATAATGTTCAGCTTGGCTAGTTAGATTGTCAGTTAGAAAATCAAGTCAGAACAAGATAGCAAAATTTTACAAAAAGACTTAGATGAATTAATAAAGTGGGAGTATGTCCTTCCACCCAGAAAAATGTCAACTGCTAAGAGTAACAAAGAAAAAGAAAAAAATCAATTCAAAATACTTCATTCATGGAAAAGAACTAAGGGGCCGTCCATAAATGACGTCACGCACGATGCGTGACGTGGGGGAGGGAGGGGGGTTGAAGAAATGTGACGTCACATCAAAAGGGTAACTTTAAATAAAACTTCCACTGAAATATTTGGTCACTTAAAATTTATTTAATGACTTTTTTAAAATTCATTGCTTTTTCAAAGTGCCGGTCGATGGGCCATCATACGCCGGTTGGCGTAAGTTATCAAGACAAGAAAATTAAATATATAATTATAATTCTTAAGTTTGAAAACCCACAAGGCAACATACGAAATTGTTACCCTACGTCATTTGATGTTGTTTCGTTCACTCACGGCAGTAGTCTGCTAACTTTTTTTGTCGGTTACCCCCCCCCTCCCGAAACTGCAACTGGTGAGTTTTACAAACAGGACAGGTGTCTAAAAACGATCTGAATATGATTATATGTAGATATTTTAAGTCAAAACGACACGGAATATCCATTTAGGGGTGGGTGGGGGAGGGGAATCTATTTGATACAATTATAAACGTTTTGAGTTTGATATAATTTTTCGATTGGTTTTAGTCAAACGCCTCTGGCCATTTATAATATAATGATAAATGTGTCGAATTTAAAATTAGTCAAAAGTATTCATTAACTTTATTGAATGCATCAAATTCTCGACATCGCAATTCAAGAGGAGAACAAAACAACTTTCTTCTGAACTCATGTTGATTAAGATTATTGTCACTTGTGTCAATATAAATGAAAGTAGGCTGGATTTAGGTGTCTTCGTATAGTAGGTAGGTAAGAAATCTACATAGATGACAAATTTAACAAATGCATTTTCTGGAAGGAACCGGTTCAATAGTGGGCATATGTTCCAAGAGTACACGTACACATGAAGTATTTGAATATATCTAGTGGAGTGTAGTTAATGTTATATGTCCCAAATGAGTCTGCATTACCCCCAAAAATTCCCTTTTGACCCTAGATGAGGTAATTTACCCCTGTTCGCCGACCTCTTTTGCCCGTCAGTCAATTGAGGGATTTTTTTTAAAAATACATTTTAAAAAAATTATTTTAAAATATTTTTGTTATAAACAAAGAAGTTAACAGTAATGATTTATAGTCAATGTTTAATTTGTCTGCATTAAAATAAAATATAATCTAAGAATGTTAACACATTTCGTTTTTTTGAAGGCCTGTTATAAGGTTTGAAAAAAAACGGACCGGTTCAATATGATACCTAGATATTAAAATTATAAAAGTTTATGTTAACATTACTGTTAACCCAAAGGTAGCGGATTCTAGCAAATTTTCTATGCCCACAATGATTCAACATTACCCCCAAGAGTTCTCTTTTTATAACAAATGAGATAATTTATCGCTGTTTACCGACCCCTTGGTTAAACAGGCCGATAGCGGTAGCCATGTATTTTTCATTAGTTTGTAAATTCCACAAGAGGATGCAACAATTTAAACACTCCTCGTCCATTGGTGACATTATATTTACAACTCTTGTGTGACGTACGTGAAATCCTGAAGAAAAAAGAATTAAAAAAAAACAAAACAAACAAACAAACTTGTGAGCTTGGGAGTAAAAAGTTATGATAATATTGAATATTTTAATAGTGTCATAGTATTTTTTCAGTCTTAACTCGCAGGAAATACTGTATTTTGCGCACAAGATGACACCCTACTTTCCAGCACAAATGTGGGTTTTTTAGTTCGTACAGTATTTGCCATTTTCCTCTTCCAGCGCATACCTAATATTTTTTTTAGAAAACATGAGATATGATATCCAGGCTTGTCAATGGGACATATTTTTGTGTCCCATCCCATCCCATCCCATGGCAATTTATGCCTGTTCCATCCCACCCCATCCCATGGGACTTTTCCCATGGGAATCACATGGGAAAACCATTCCCATGGACAAGCCTGATGATATCAATGTGATAATTTTAGATAAAATGCCTTTGATGTGCATATACTTAGCAGGAAAACTGTCAGTAGAAGATCGAAATCAATTCGAGGAATTGTTTTGTATCTATGTATTCTAGGTCTATCAACAATGCAACGATCCTTGTAATATCAATAGCCACATTCGCGAGCTTAATCGCGAAGGTTAATCACATCAAATGGTTTTTGACATTACCGCTGCATTGTTCGTTAAATGTCTTGCTATGCTTTGGCAACTAAATATTTTTTAATGTAATATATAAAACAAGCCGAATTCATACTTAATCTTATATGGCTTTAAGCTGTTTAGGGGCTCATTTTGCTATCAAATCAGTACAGAGAAAATCATGTCAAAACGGGAAAATAATGCAATGGTACCTGGTAAAATAGCTTGTCGGTCGTCTGATACGAAAAAGTTTGAGAATCACTGGCTTACAATTTATTTAATGCCTTTTACATAGCTTCAAGCGTGTTACAATATTACAATGTAGAACTACAACTACACTTAGTAAATACTAAAATGACAAAAAAGTGATTTGAAACATACTTATTTNAAAAGGAGGGGGGGGGGGGTCAAAATTTTGTGACGTACTTTTGGAGGGGGGGGTCTACGATTTTGTGACGACGCGTGACGTAGGGGGGGAGGGGGTAAAAAATCGGCCAAAATCGCGTGACGTCATTTATGGACGGCCCCGAGGGTAAAACACGCAAATTTGCAACGCCCCCCCCCCTCCGCCTTTTTTCGGCAGCGGCTGTAGGTCACGCAATCATTTTGCATGGTTTCCAAAGTCAAAATTTGGCACAATAAATGTACGAAAATACAAAAGGAGTTAAGGGTACTGTCCCCTTTTATTATTCAACAGCATCTAACAACAATTAACAATCCCAAATCACAGTTCTTCCTGTCAACATAAGTGACATACAAACATTTCCAAATCTATTTTGCCACAATTCAATTCTTCATCTTAAACGGCTTCAACCCCAAAGAGGGCATCACATTTTTTGGCGACCTTACATCTTCAGTTTTGTTATCTACCTCTGGTGCCATTATAACTGTGCATTTGTAAAGTCTATATTGCTCTAGAATAGTTTCGATTTATACTCCCAAAATAGGAAATGAAAGAGCAGACAAATTAGAAATATAGGGCACATATTATAAACAGCCAACTGACATTACTCAACTCTACAAACCAAATGATCAGACCTAACATTAACATTAGGGGCCGTCCATAAATGACGTCACGCAATTTCGGCTTTTTTTTAAAACCCCCCTTCCCCTCGTCACCACAGCATAGACGCCCCTCCAATATTACGTCACAAAGCTTTGATATTTTATATATTATATATCTTTTTTATAATCTTTATAAGTTATATCACTTTTTACTCCTTTTTATAATTTACTATCAATGTTTTTACTGTTAGTTTCAAACTATCAGTCATAGTATCACTATCAAGGACGCAATAATCTTCTGTATAAAAGGAGCGTCTGTAAAAAGTATAAATCTAAAAGTAGATAAGAACAATGACCTGGTTTGTTCTTAAATTTGTGTGTGCTATATTTGGAATCGGAAATCTCCAATATTTCTTTTGAAGAAAAATATTGGATTAGATTTTATTGTGTCCCATATTTTATAACAGAGTTGAAACTGAAACATTGACATGTGTACGACTGGAGTAGGTCACCGGTTGAGCCTATACTTATTGCTCAATCGTTCAAGATCAAAAGTTACAGTTCATTTAAAATACCACGCACGCCTTTTCAGCATGTCTGCCATCCAGGTAACGTCTTCTTAAGCATAAAAAACACACAATTCAAATAAATTTCGCTTCGCATGGAATTGGAATTAAAATACCACGACTACGACTTATGACTTATCTATCATGACTATGACTCATGACTGACTTATGACAATTTATCTTATGATATATTAATATTATGACTTACTTATGCAGTTATAAATAATAATAATATACTACTTATAAGTTATTTATTATTTATATGAACTACGACGAAGTGTTTACTGTCTGCGGCTGCCCAAAAGCTCATCTGGTTACTAAAAAGTTACTTGTTTCATTGTTTAATGATTAATGTTTTGCGAATGAGAATGCTCAAACTCAATCATCAATGCAATCATTTGGACTGTTTGGTGTTTAAAGCAATTTATTTTTCTGCAATCCTCCGAATCCCGGTCCCAAATTATTTTGCGTGAGTTATCGATTACTACTTAGTTAATCAGTACATAATTCAGCATAATTTCATAAATAAAAACAAATTATGGCAGGTAGACCAGCCGCTCCGATAAATATTAATATTACTCCCAATGCCAATGCCCAATGTTTTACCTGCAGTGCCTGCAGCGCAACTAGCAGGAATTGAACTCAAACTATCAAAGGACTATGAATGCAACCCAAACGTAAACTCCGGTATCAGAGTTCAGAGTGGTTCAAGTTGAGCTCTGTTTGAAAGCTACTTGTCGGCCTTTCAGTGGCGCAACAGTCACAAGCGGAATGTTTTCGGCAGCTATTTAATGCTGTGTGACAATAACAATATTAAGTATTTCATGAACAGTTATCGGACAATATGTATCACTTGTCTATTTTTTTATCAATAAATAACATACTTTTATGTTGTATCAGGTTACTTCCCCTTATTAGCGTAAAATAACTTGGGACCGGGATTCGGAGGATTGCCTATTTGTTTTATCTGCTTTCTTATTTGCAACAGACTAAAAGATTATTGGCATTGGACAATCCTCTGAATCCCGGTCCCACATTATTTTATGCTAATAAGGGGAAGTAACCAGATAGTACATGAAAGTGTGTTATTTATTATTTATATGGGTAAAATCCCACTTTGCATGACCGCCATCTTTGTTGATATGCAATGATACAAAGAAATTGGAAAATTCAACTATTAAAATTCTAATACTAATACTAAACCTAACCCTAATCCTAAATTCATAATTATAACTTAACCTAATTCCAACCATAAATTAACAAATAAAAATTCTAAAACTGAACCTAAATAACAAAGGAAGAGAACACAGAGTTAATTGCTATATAAGCCTTTTGGGAACGGCAAGTCGGATTTAGCCTTTATATGTTATTTATTGATAAAAAAATAGACAAGTAATACATAATGTCTGATAACCATTAATTAAATACTGGATTCTTTGTACCTTGAGATAAGAATGCCTCAAGGTACAAACAATCAAATATATGAAAGGTCACTCAAAAAATAATTGTTCCAAGATGCAAAAATAAAATTCCAATATATGAAAAATGCTCAGATGACAACATGGGGCATCCTGTGACTGCATTTAACGTGCCACCAACAGTTCTTGCACTGTTCAATGACATTTGCCTGACTCATTTCAGAACATTGTGAAATGCATTTTTTTAAAAAAATTCCTCTGATCAACATTAGCTAAAAAGACTATTAGTTAGAGAAGATTAAAAACTATTTCTAAAAAATATAACAAAAAAATGTTTTGTGAAAGTGAGGTAAAGAAAATGAAAGGTGAAACAGAAAATAAGAAAGTGCAAAGCTAAATTTTTTTTAAAAATGGGAAAGTGTTATGAAATGCTTGTTTAGTGTACACTTGCACTAAATGTAAGTGTTTATTTAGCTTTAATTCATGCAAAGTTTGTACATATTATTATTTTCATAAAGATAATGAGTTTTGTACGTAATGCCCTAATGTTTTCTGCCATCCATTGTCCGATACTTTGCCACATCGCCTCATTTGAAAGGTACATTTTTATATATTATTTTTAATTTATTTTATAGTTTTTCATTTTTATTACTAATTATTTTATATATAATCTGTACTTTTGAGGATTAATTTATTTTTCTATACTTTTCTATGATATTTTTAATGTTGTTTCTGTGTGGCTTGGAACATATTAAGTATTTTACATGTAAAACTTAGTTAGAGATACGAAAATCCAAGATATGATATACTCTTAATTATAAAGATAAAAATTCCATCTAAATTAGGAATCAACATAGTTAATGGCTGCCAGAAGTAACCAAAAGACTATAGTGGTACCAATGCATGAAAGCTCTTATCTGATAAAATTATTTTTTAAAATATTTAATTTTGTTCAGTAATTTTTAAGTATATGATTGTGGTTTACTAATTAAAATTAGTGTGCAATGGCACAGTATTGTCATGCATTTGAACTATTTTTAATGTTCTTTTGTACACTCATAATATTGGACATCTTTAACACATCAATAATTATTCAATTACTATTAAAGAAAATACTAAACAACAAACATGCTTCTTTTCATTCAAATATACATCTTATGAGCTTCATTAGTTCCAGAGATTATATTTCAGATTTAGATTTTGAGTATCACTAGAAAATTGACACAAGTAATGAGTTGTATTGTCTCCTAGGAAAATAAAATTCTTTTCATTAACGTAACAATTTTAAAAATTAAAAATAGTGTATTAGGTCTATTAGGAAAGTCTGATTTGAAATATTTCATTCTTGCTCATGCAAATTTGTAATTTAGAGTCATATTTCTTTTTGTTTTCAGAGTAAAGGTCTTGTTTTGGGGGTTTATGAACCCAAGGAAAAAGACGGAGAGTTCATACTGACTCCAGCAGCCCAAACATTTAATGAGGCCACTGGTGGAAAGCTGGAGAGTACTTTAAAAATGTCATTATTTTTTTATATTTAATATAAACACAGTTTTTGATAAACTTGCTTTTTTAAGTATTATAATTTAATTTCATATTCAGCAATTAAAATCAAATTTTCATCTTACTAGAGCGGGCAGAAAGTTAAAGTGTGGTAAAAGCAGAATACTCTATGGTCTTGATGAGTTATACTCATCAATAGCTGTTGCAAATTTGGGCAAGCAAGATGCTGGTTATGATCCACAAGAACAGTTGGATCAAGGAAAGGAAAATGTTCGAACTGCAGTTGCCAGTAAGTGTATAATTAAATGGGTTTTTACCTAGTTTCATTGTAAATGATTTTAATTTTTCTGGATTTTTTATACCTTAATTTAAATATGATATTAACTTTTTTATAATTGGATGGCCCTTATGGCTATCTGTAACAATTTTAGGTTATTTATTTTTTAATTCATAGTGTGCAGTTAACCAATGTTTATAGATTGCATTTTTTACATTTTAAGTAGACATAACATTATTCATCATTAAATGGATATGCATGAAATCCATTGACAAGTAGCCACCCTATTATAAAAGGTTGTTGTTGTTTTTTTAAACTGTCGTGGAAATAAAACAATTTTTTTAGAAGAAAATAAAAATTTAAATTAAAAATAAAATTTAAAAAAAATTTCTCATGCTGTCAGTGGATCTGACCATAACTTAATCAGTAAGCCTCATATAGCTTTAAAACACACTACTGAACACTAACCTACTAAGAACCACAATTTATTTAAAATGTAAAAAATGGATAAACAGACAACACCGGTGTATGAATTGCTAGCTGGAAAAAATGTTCTGAGAATAAATGAATTACTTAAAGTTAAAGGGTTTTGACAGAGACAATGAAGTAAAAGAAAATGGACTGAATATATTCGGCATCCTTCCGTCTCAAGAGACGATGGTACTGAATATTGAGAAAATAAGTAAGCAACTAGAAATTGATGTCAAAAGAAGCTACATTGTGAAGCTCATTGATGAGAAAGGCAGAGAATAGCCATATTAATATGGGTAACAAAGAGCCACATTTTTCAAAGGCTATAATCACATCGGTTAGTTTCCAAATGGGAGGGTGGGAGCTGATTAAGCGGGTGAGTAACTGGAGGTCATGTAGATTTTCATCTCCCCTGAAGACAATCAGAGGAGAGCCAAGAAAATAATATGAGCATCAGGGTCTACAAGGACAATGGCATGTTTTAAAACATATCTGTTTAGCCTTGATGTTTTAAGGGTCGCAGATATAAATGAGTTTTATCCTGTCCCTGTTGTCAAAAAGGTATCCACATGAGTGATGTGTTAAACTCTTTAAAGTATTGATCTCAGTATTGATTCTGAAAAATACCTTTGTAAAATGTGAACAATTTCTAGCGCCTTATCCCAAAAGTCCTCATCAGACTGACAAAGTGAACACAGGTGAAGAAGAGTAGAGAAATTTGCTATGAGTGACTTTAAGGTTGAAAGCAGGCAGAGACCAGAACACTGTCTTCTGTGTGACAGTGATATTCAACAATTAAAAAAATAATTCAAAAACCTTTGAGTTAAATTGGAACCAAAAAAGTTAGTTAACAGATCAAGTTCACTCCTCTCCATATGAGGGGGGTCACATGATTTCTAGTTCCCTTTGTAAATGGCACCTACCTGCTCTATGTTGTTTTAAAAAATATTTTATTTTTGGTGAAGACAATGAAACCATTTTATTAAAATATGGTTCAACAGGTGTGGCATTGTGCGCCATTAACAGCAATGAAAATTTAATATGAAATTGTTTATTACCTGTTTTCTAAGTTTCAATTATAAATGTTTCAGATGCTGTGGTTAGTTTGCGAGAGGCAGGAGAGACGAAAATTGAAATTGATCCTTGCGGTGATGCTGAAGGTGTCCTTTTTTTCTTCAAGAAAATGACATTAGATTTTATGAAATAATTGAGAATGGCTTATCATTTATCTTTCTACAATGCAGAATCTCTTAATGAGAAATGCTTTGGGATTTGTGCAAGAGAAAGTCAGAAAAATCAGGCTTACATTTTAATGGCATGTCATTGTGAGGGATTAGTAAAAAAAATGTTTACAAAGTTAAGAGCTCTGTTTAAATAAATTGAACTTTTTACCATGAATTAATTTTGTCAAATATTTTAACAACTTCAGCTGCTGCAGAAGGTTCCCTTTTATCTTTGCACTCATTTGATGAACTGAAGCAGGAGGACAAACGAAAACCTAAAGTTGATGTTAGTATATACACAGCAGGCCTTTCTGACAAGTATGTCTGTTTTTCTCAATATTAAAAAAAGATGTATTACAATTCTCAAAAGTCAATTCTTATATCAATAAAATGTTTAAAATCACTTTATTGTTGTTACATTTTTGGTCATGTCAAATGTATTTCTAAATGTATTTGAAAATTTATGAATTTAGCTTGTTTAGAAGAAACTGAGCGATTTTTTAAATGAATATTGAACTTAAAAAACTTTTTTATGCTGTTATTTTTGTAACAATATCTAATTTAAATAATGTCTATCTCATCCTGTATTAGTAAAATTAGAAATTGCTCAAGAAAATAAACCAAACATTACCCCAATCTTTGTATTGTACTATGTATATTCAAAAGTGATAATTTGACATTGATCTTAACATAATAGATAACTTGAACAGTTGAATAATTTTATTATCTTCTTTATTATCTTTTATTATCTTCTGACATTTATCCAGAATGAACAAAACCAAACATTATCTTATTACAATTAAATTGCAATTAATCCCTTTATCAAAATGTGTGAGGGAAACCATTTGACAAAAGTTTCTGTAGTGTAAAAATGTTAGTCTATTTATTTCTGTTCAGGGTCAATGTTAATGCCCAATGGTCAAGAGGAGAAGTTTTGGCAACTGCCCAGAATTTGGCAAGGCGCTTAAAAGAGAGCCCAGCTAATGTTATGACTCCAACAAACTTTTGTCAAGAAGTGAAGAACAGTTTTGAAGGCATTCCTAAGGTTACAGTAACAATAAGGTAAAGTAGTTTTTTGTTTTTGCAAATACATTTGAAATTTTAAAAAAAAATCTTATTGTTTTGTATTCTTTTGTGTAGTGATAAAATATTTTAAAATTTTTTTTCACAGAGACAAGTCTTGGGCGGAATCGCAAAATATGGGGTCATTTTTATCTGTTACAAGAGGGTCACAAGAACCCCCTAAGTTTCTGGAAATCGACTACCTAGGAGGCAAGTCTGATGATCCTCCTGTTGTCTTTGTTGGTAAAGGGATCACTTTTGACAGGTAACAAATTTTAACACCATTGAGATGACAGGACTTATCTACACTTAAGAGTTGTATATAGGTTCTGTGAAAGCAAATTTATTGGTTTTATAATGCAAGCCTTGAGAGATTATCTAGTCATTGTTCCAACTATTCACACTCCATATTGCATTTCTGGCTGTACTCACCATTTTAGTGACAGTTTCTATCTAGTGTTCATGATTTTCTATGATTTTAAATCAATTTTGTTTCTAAAGTGCTCCTATAAATGCTTTAAAAATTATGAAACCTTCAAATATCCCATAAGGTATACACCACAAATAATTTTTTTGCGTCACTTCTTCAATATGAATATTATTACGTTTTTCAAGTTATTTTAAATGTCTTGTTTAACAGCAATAAAATTTATCACCAAAATTCTGCAAGCTTGACACCATAAAAAATATTTAACAAAGAATTGCTTACATAAATTAGATATAACAGGAAATCTCATTTGCATAAATGTTGAGATATCAGTTTCATTCATAAAGATTGTATTTGAAAAAAAAATAATTAAAATATATTACCTAATGTAATATAATGCATTTAAGCACATTGAGGCATACTTGAGAAATTTTCTTTACTAAACACATGTCTAAAAAAATCAACAAAAATGAAGAGAGAGAAAATGGAAAACTTTTTTCTGTAACTAATAAATTCCAAATTTTCCAATTTAAGGGGGAGAAAAAAATCATTTTAGACTTGTGGAAATTGAATCATTGAAAAACAGAGCCCAAATAGCATTAATTGTTGTGAGAACTGTTAACAATTTATTTGACAAAAGTTGGCTGTATTTTGTGGGGGTGAACAGGGTTGGCTTGGTCTTCAAATATTTCTCAAAACCTAATGACTTTTAAAGAAGCAAACATATGCATAGTTACTTCATTTGAAATAATAAGAATCTTATCTACAATTTCCTGATAATACATACAATAAATACTCCAAAAACTGATTTACTATCAATGTATATAAATTTTATTTTTGAATGTTGATACTTCATGTATAGCAGTTCCAAAGCAGCTCAATATCTAACCCATTAACTCCTTGTAACACTGTGTCATATCTGGTAGTTAGTGCTTTCAAGAGTATCTGTCGTAGCATTAATGCCCACAAAGTACTATTGTGAATGGGTTCATTTAATAATTCAGCCGCAATCGAAGGTGACAGAGTTAGATTAAACTAATTGCGCAGTACATGAAAGAAATCTTCAACTGACAATGATATTTCAATTCTGTTAACTTCTCTCCGGTCACACTCAGATCCAGTAGGTAAATTGGTCAGAGCAATTGTGATTTAATTATGGACTAAATGACAACATCAACTTTGTAACAGCATAATTCATGCTTTTCTCTTTTGTTTTGTGGTTTTTGTGTTATTGCAAATTAATTAATAAGACATCTATAAATATACTTGTCTTGATTTTAATGGCAGTACATTTAGTAATAAAAAAGCAACCATTGAATGTTTACAAATGATAATCCTGTGAGTTGACAGTTGAAAGCTGAAAACAATATGAATTTTTTAAAATTGCAAACAAATTTACCTACTAACATTTTTTTTTTGGCCAAATGAATGGTAAATTATCATTATGCCTCACCTCCCCTCAACAAAGGGCTTTGATATAAGCAACAGATGATGCCAGCGAGAGATGTTGATTGCTTCAGGGCTAGTGTGGGGAAAGATGAAGGATACTTTAACGGCCAGGTTTCAGTATTTTTTTTAATGGTTAACCACTCCTTTAATCGAGTGGTTCTGACTGTCTTAACAGTAGCAGTGCAAAATTGAGGGTGAAGGACAGCAAATGTCATTTGACCACAATACATAAATTATTGGAATCTGATGGGCAAAATGCCCTTTCCCAACACACAATTGTTAACTTCTTGGTACAAATTCATGCAAAATTTCTGACAGAAGCATGAACATCATTTCTGGACTTAAGACTAATTAATACCACATGTGATACGCCATAGATTTTTGTGGCCTTCCAAGACATTCTGAGATTTGCAATCCAATGGTCATCTTGTGTTTTCTATCAAAGCAGCAAAGCCATTGCAAGTATGCAGGCAGTGTACACACACACTTTTCTAGTTTGCCGGATTTTATTTCAAATCTTTCTTTGCAACAAAAATTTTTTAAAATATTCAAATTAAGTGGGGCCATGAACCCTCAGAAAAAGTGTAAAATTGGTGATGAATCCAGTGAAGAATAGACACACAAATATTTCTTTGGTAACATCATTTTAAACGGTGAGATCCTCTGCCAATATCCCCAGCTACTATGTGGCCCCTAAGCCAAAACTATTCCTCACCTCAGCCTTAGAAGGAGATGGTTTTCAAGAATTAATATTATCCCTCTTAACAGATACCTGAATACCACCCCCATTAAGCTGACATTTATATGGGCAGTTATTTTTTGCATATTTTTCACCTCTCCTGTTAGTTTCAAATCATTTATAAAGTGAATCAAGTTGAAAGTATCTGCTTATTTGGAATTTAAATCTAGTGGTGGGATCTCAATCAAACCATCAGCTGACATGGACAAAATGAGAGCCGATATGGGAGGAGCCGCCTGTGTTGTCAGTAGTGTACGTGCCGCTGCTGTGCTTGGTCTACCCATCAATATAAAATGTAAGTATAAATATAATCAGATATAAGTAATTTATTACAATTTTAAAAATATTTCTTCAAGATTGTGCCACCTGGGTATAAATGAATAACAAGTGCTGAAAAAAATACATTAAGTAAAACAGGGGGGCGGCGAGTAAAAATACGGTGATCGAGTGGCAAGCGCGCTCGACTGGCGTACCGATGGTCACGAGTTTGAATCAAGGATTTGTTCCTGTGGCCTAAGGAGTCCCTGAGTCACCCAGCTCCGAATGGGTACTTAACTAACAATAGTAAGGCAGCTGGGTAACGCGTGGAACCCTCATAGCCATGGCTTGTGACTGCTGCATCACTTGCCAACAGATCATCTGTCATGGTCTGTGGACGCAATTATCTTATGCATAGAAGGAGCATTTGTATATCTAAGATAATTTAAGATAATAAATTTTAAAGTCTTGTATTCTCATTGATATTCTGATTTTTAAGGTCTAACCCCATTGTGTGAAAACATGCCAAGTGGCACTGCTACAAAACCAGGTGATGTTGTAACTGCTAAAAATGGGAAGACTATTCAGGTAAAGGTTAAACATTGTAAGCATTGCTATTTAAATCTATTGGGCTGAATTATTAACCCTCATACATTTAAAAAATAAAGGGAATTTTGTTCCAGTTAATTGCTATCTTATTACAATCATTACATGATGCAATAATTTATTGATATTTAAATTTAAAAGGTAGACAATACAGATGCAGAAGGGCGTTTGATTCTTGCAGATGCACTTTGTTATGCTGAAACTTTTCAGCCAAGACTCATTTTAGATATTGCTACTCTTACAGGTATTAAACACAAGTCATTACAGTTTCAGTCTTTAAAACAGTTTTTTCTTTAATGTTTACATCATTGAAAGCCATCCTTAGAAGACAAATAAATGGGGGTAATAAATACCCTCCCACTAACCCCTTTCCATTTAACCACTGTCAAATAGATGCTCTACCCCCCCCTCCCTTTTTTTTTCTCCTGAATTAAAAAATAATTTCTAGCCACTGGGCATTTGTCAGTTCCACAATGAGTAACAGGGCTACTTCAAATAGTTATTAATAATCAAGTCATGTTATAATGTCATTAAACTCTACATAAGTTCTGATATAAATTTAATTTAAACTTCATCTAATGAAAAATGTTAGTTGATCTTATAGTTGATTTTAATTCTATTACTTCTAAATTGATTTAAAACACAAATATGGTTTTAAATGACCGTCCAGTGGAAATAATACAAGAAGTATTGGGAACACTTGTGACTGATTTCTAAGCTGCATATAGTGTCCCCTCATTTGATCTTGTGAATTTATCTTGTGAAATCCTATAAATATTACTTTTTTTATAGAGTGCAAACTGGCAAATAATTTAGTTTGAAGTCTAATGTGTGTGATTTAAGCCAGTTTTCTGCTTATTCCCTTCCCAGTATACATTTATTCATTAATCTCTATTTTCAACTTCCACCCACAAAAAAAATTATGGTCACTGAAATTTAGTTCAGTAAAGCACAGTAGTTTTAAATTCCATTTACTGTTATTTCAACTGTCTAGCAGCTATGTTAGTTAATTGTTAACTTTTTATTTATGGCAGGTGCTATCATGATTGCCTTGGGTGCTGGAGCTACAGCAGCTTACACAAAATCTGACAGCCTGTGGGAGACTTTGCATTCTGTAAGAAAGTTTTGTGCTTGGACATATTCTTTTGAATTTAAGTTGGAATAATATAGGTTTTTATGTTTATTAATATAAATCACAGTCTTCATTATTTAAGATTTAACATAAATTTATTTCAAAATTATACTCTTATAGAATTAGTAACATTTATCTAATTTTTTTAAATTATAGACAATTGTTTTAAGGATTGGAGAAAATTTTGTCTACAGAAATTGAAGATGCTCACTACATCCTTATATTCATTTCAGGCGGGTAAAGTTACAGGAGACAGAATGTGGAGAATGCCACTGTTTAAGCACTATACAGGACAGGTGACTGACAGTGCATTGGCAGATGTAAATAACATAGGCAAGACAAGATATGCTGGCAGCTGTACTGCTGCTGCTTTTCTTAAGGTATTCCAGTGTTTATCACTCATTTCTAGGGGGTGTATCAAATGAAACAATGACGGGAGAATTTTTATGTGTGCCACATCCATTGGAAATAAAGAAAGCATTACTGAGATGAAACACAATTTCAATTTTGTATTAAAACTTTTTCTGCCTGTAGGAATTTGTGACAACTGACAATTGGGTTCACCTGGACATGGCAGGAGTTATGATGAATGGAGATGATGTACCTTACGTGGGAAAGGGAATGTCAGGTATGTGTTACTGATTTGTAAAAGTGTTATTTATTTTCTATTTTAAGTGCTTAAAAGATAATTATGTTTTAAGTGCTATTAATGAATTTCAATAGCTTTTTTTTTTTTTATACATTTGTTTAAAATATGCACATCTTTCTCCTTCAAAGCCGTGCTTAAGTATTTTTACTCCAAAACAAAGCTTTTTCAAAGTTCATACATTTTTAACATTTATGTAAATCATGATTTTATTTATGATTCTTGTTTAAAACAATACGATGGTCAAGTGGCAGCGCGCTCGACTATCGTACCTATGGTATCCATGCGAAAGCAAGGATTTGTTCCTAGGGCGTCCCTGAGTCAACCAGCAATGAATGGGTATCAAACAATTGTAAGGCGGCTGGGTAATACGTGGAAACCTCATAGCCGTGGCCAGTGAAGCTGCATCACTTGCCAACAGATCATCTGTCATGGTCTGTGGACGCAATTATCTTTTGCATAAAAGGAGCGAGCGTCTGTATTTCTAAGATAAATCCCATCTCATTAAAACTCAATAAAATAATTGTCATGAAGCTAATCATCCATTTATTTTGTATTTAACAGGTCGCCCAACCAGAACACTTATTCAGTTCTTGGAGAACCTCAGTAAACAGCAGGCATAATATAAAATATGCTTATTGCTATTTTATTTGTTAAATTTTAATAATTTTATTTAATTAGATTGTATTGTGTAACTTTAACTTTTTGTACAGGAATGTTAACTAATATTTTTTTTAAAAGACAATTAAAAACTAAATGAAAATGTAACAGAAATATCATTAAGTGAAATAAATAAATAAAAATTGGTCTGTCTTGCTCTATTTCAATCTTGAATGAAAGAACTATAAACAAAAAGTCAATAAGTTGCTAGTTATTTAATTTAGCTCAATACCTTTTTTCATGTGTCTTTGGTTTAGTTTTACAGTGCTGCCTTTACATTAAAATTTTACCAATAATTTCACAAATTTTTGAACTAGATGCAAACAACCATACTAAGCAATAATGACTTTATTTAAAATTCAGAAATTTATGCAATGCTTTTGTAATATCTTTCTTATTACTTTAAAACTACCCACACTTTGATTTTTTAAATTTATCTTGAATTTTAATATGTGTTGTATAATTTTAAAAAATACATATTTGATTGAAACTAATTATTAAAATTGTGATCAAATGAAGACACTGTGTTATAATTTATATATATTTACACAGAAAAATAAAAAGTAATATTCTTGGCATATTTTTTTGTTTTGCTTTTGTGTCTTAAAAAGGATATTTGATAAATGTCTTCACTATGGTTATTTGTATTAATATAACAGCCGTATGAATACCTTTTATAAGACATTTAGTAATTTTCCAAAATCAGATCATTATTAGAGTTCATTGTTATATGAAAATAACTAATTGCTTTTAAGGGATTTAATAATAAAAATTTCATGATTTCTTTAGCGATGTACCCAGCAAGCAAATGGGCTCACAGCACTTCACATAAAAAAATTTAAAATAGTAACACAAATTCAATTATCAATTTATTCAATGTGAAACATTCATATCTTAAATACAACATATTGACAGTACTATACACATAAGCTACGTTTATCATTAAAAATTTTTTTTATTGCTTTTAAATTAACTTTGAAGTTTGAAGAGATGTGTTTTTAGAGTTGTCTTGAAGGCTTTAGATGGAATAATGAAAATGTGTAATGATAGAGAATTTAAAGGATGATAAAGGTCAAATAAATTTGAGGCATATCACACAGATCCTACAAGAGAGATATAGATTTAAAGATTAGTATCTAATAACAGAATATTAAAATATTCATTTTATGAAATTCATAGATTTTTTTATGCTCGAATTTTATTAGTGGTTTGTAAATGACAGAGTTAGTGTGCTATGTTCATGTTCGCATCTCTTGGGTTTTTTCAGGCCTCATTATTCAAGACAATAAAATGTGTAGATGTTTATTTTAACTCTTCTGATTACTAGCCTAAAGATGACCCATTTTTCCCTACTATCTTATAAAGATAAGAGCAGTTCAAGCTGAAAAGTGTGTAGGGAGGGGATTGTTTGTGGTGTTTGAAGAGATTTTCAGGTGTTACAGATTAAATAACGAATTGTATAGGCCTCAGCAATTCACTTCAACTTATTTTTAAAATTGCATGTTGTAAATTGAAACAATCCAAAAGGTAGATCTTTTTTTTAAAAGGACTAAACACTATATAATTAAAATGACTACAAATAATGTTTTTTCTTGAGAATGCTGATTTGCTAAACAGCTACATGTTGCTTTATTACTGATAATTTTTACATATAATTTAGTGCTAATTTGCAAGTAAAAAAAAATGTGTTTTGCTGTAATGAAGTTGTACTATTTTGTGTGAATTAAATGGCATTTAAACAGTCAAATATAGTAATTAAAATTAGTTTAAGCGCATTTTGACAATATTTTCTTCCACGCCTAGACCTATGTCATTATTGGCAATGTGCAAAGCATAATAAATGTACAAACATTACCTTTATTTCATTGACCTGTATCAGTACTGGCCTACTTCTCTATTATAATTTATTCTCTCTATATTATCTAGCACCAACTCTCCCCCTACCACTAGATAACATCAAATAAAGTACAAAAACTACCAAAAAATTAGTAGAAAATACAGCATTATTTTTATTTTTAAAAAAATACTAATATAAGCTTGAAAGGCACAATCTTGATATTGCTCTGTCACCCCCAATCCCTTAAACTTAAACACAATGTTAAATAATGAGTGTCCATCCCTATCCTACTAAACTGTATATAATATATATGTACATTCCTATTACATTTATGACACAATTTAAGGTAATGGGTTTTAAAAGGTAGATTATCGGCTGTTTTCTTTCTGTAATAATATTCCTCATACACTCCATAAATTGTAGCTTATAATTCAATTAAATTACATTTAATGAATCCCAAACAAAGATGGCCAATCATTTTCGACCATGTTTGTCTCCTGTTGAGATCCAATCAACCGTCTTCAAGTTATATGGCCTAAAAGTTGAAGTTGTAAAAGAACTCAATAGCTACGATGATCAGAACTTCCTCATGGTTGCTGTAAAAGATTTCACTCCACCTGATTATTTGACGGGGTTCCTCAGTCCACATGGTTATGTCATAAAGATTCTCAATAGTTTAGACTCAAGAAAACCCATGGTTATAGGTAAGTTATACTTACTTATTCATGGGTTTAACCCCAACCAATATATTTTTCTCTAAAAATATTATCCAAGTTCATACATTAGTAATTTAATATAATATAAAAACCCTTAACTCTTGGGCCTAAGTAATATGTAAAAAATTGTACAAGATACAAATTATTTCTATGCTTATTCTTTTTTTTTTTTTTAATGAAAGATGACTTTGTGCAATAATTTTTTGCAGAAACTCAAAATCAAATGATTCTTCATGCTATGAAATCAGGATACCCAACTCCAAGCCTAGTTCCATGCCTTGATGGAAATTATCAAATAGTGTTCGAACAGCAGAGAACACTACCTCAAAATATGTGCTGCCATGGTAATGAATACTCACAGTTGGATATAAAATACATTTATTTATTTTTTATTTTAGTATTTGTTGGCTATTTTGAAATTAGTGATTTGTTTCTATCAATAGAAATTATTAACAATTAATAGTTCACAGTAGTTGAGTTTTAATTGGTCACTTTTTGCGGCTAATATATAATATAAAAATTAAGTTTTAAAAATATATAATATACTTTTTAAAAAAATGTTTCAGCATGAAACTACAAATACTAGTCATTATCATTGTGTATAGAACTTGTAATGCATGGTATATTGTCTTTCTTAAATAATTTATCAATCTTTTCTAACAAAGATGACTCAATGAAGATCAAAAATATTGTTCGAATATTCAGTTATATACCTGGAAAAACACTGGATCAAGTGCAACTAACACCTCAGCTATGTTTTGAAATAGGATGGTATGCTGCCAAGATGGATGATATTTTGAAGGTATTGTTTAATCATCAGAGATATTATTTTAATAAGGATATTTTGATTTTTTAAAAATAAGTCTTGGTTTTGGGTGGCTGGACAGTGTAATAGTACAACAGTGAATCAACCACTGCAAATCAAGACATCATTCAGTGGTCTGTGAAACAGCTGACTTTAATCCATTTGCTTTACATTTATAGTATAGCCATTCCAAGTTCACCTCATTACACATCCATGCAGTCTCCGTTCTCAGTCATTCAAGTGGCATGCTCAAATAATGTAATCACAAATAAAACAGGCCTGTTACAGAGTCAGTATTTCTAATCTAAATGCCTCAATGACTTGAGACTCTAGAGGAAAGTGCTAAGTGTTTAATGGAAAAAGATATTGACAGTGTTTTCTGAGCTTTTATTATTTTTAAAAGTCAATTTGTGTACAGAATGCTTGAAATTTCTTATTGGAAAACCACTTTAATTTGCTTCACCAGTAGTTAAGATATCTTTGACAATTTGTATCATATCTAACATCTCTTTTACTTTACAGGATTTTCCAATTAATAAATATTCAGTTTTAAAAGACATGACAAGAAAATGGAATATGACAGAGATAACAGAATTAAGGAGCAAAATTCCTTTAATAAATTTAAACACAGAGCAACTGAATTTGATTACAACAGTGATCAGACTATTTGAAACCAATATTCTTGCCTGTCAGGACCTATTTTCGAAAGGTGAATTACTCTTAAATTTTAAAAATAATTCAATCTTTAACTTAAAGCCCTGCAGTTAAGAATTTCTTAGTTTCCTTAATCACACATTAATTCTTTTAACTGCATGAAAATTCTTGGTAGGCACTAACTATTCTCACAGTCAAATTATGTGCTGTATTTATTTAGTGAACTCTGGCAAAAAGCACTATGAATTGACCCTGGACTGTTAGAATATGTTGATTTAATTTATTTTTATTTTGTTGTTTCATTTGTACATAATCAATATAGTTTAAAGTATTAGATTTAATTTAAAATAAATAACAGTATGAAAAGATTAGTAAAATTTAATCCATAATCGACAATTGAAAAGAAAAATTATAACACTGAACACCAGTGAACATTACATGTACATTCAAGATTGTGTCAAAATATGCCATGGCTCTTAGGTAAGTTAAGCAGGTTGATGCTGGTGTGTTTCTAATGCTCATCATACATGTTGCTCCAGCTGACAATAACATTTTCACCTAAACTGCTGCTTTCCAACAACAGTTTGCAATAATCATGACTGATGTGATTTGATGCTCTTTCAAAATTCCATACACAAACATCCAAACTCTTAACCCTGAACATTTGGGTCCAAATATCAGTGGTAGTGGTAGAAACAATCTTTGAGCCAAAATGTCTTGCCCTTATAAAACATGTCATCCTTTTGTGGACAAGATTAAACATGAACAATTCAAAAGGTGATTTTGTTGGTTTAGAAGTGAAGTTCTTGTTTATTAGAATAGGCAGCTAGATAAGCTTTTTTGTTAAAAATTGTTTTTATTGTGTATTTTATTATATTTTCTGAACTCCAGATTAAAATCCTAGGCTATTTGGCACTGTATTGCACATTCAGCCAATAAAAAAAGAACACGAAAGTTTGAACACATGGCATGGTTATTTTTACTTCATCAGCCATGAAGGTGCTTAGGAGAAAGAAACAGAGTTCAATATTCTGATATTTTCTAGGGTTATAATGAAGTTAATCAAATTTATGTAATTTAAAAAAATTGCCAATTTTAAAAATATACATTACTATGCTTTTTAAAATTAATTATAATCAAGTTCACATATATTCTAAGTTAAAATAATTTATTGGTATCTGCATATAATTATTAGGCCTGCAGACAGTGGCGTCACTGGGTGGTGGGGTGACACCAAAATGTAAAATTATGTATATTCCTGTTATTTTGCACTGGAAAACTTGGAGGAGTTCTATAGGTTAAGTCATGAGGGGGTGACACCGTGAGCTACCACCCTGGGTGCTCTAACCCTAGTGACGCCTCTGCCTGCAGATATTATTTTTCCCAAACATCCATGTTTAAAAATGAATTTTCAGAATTAATCTTTGTGTATATTTCTACTTCCAGGCTTAATACACAGTGATTTTAACGAATGCAATATTGTTGTCAATCAACATGATTCAGAAAATCCTTTGCTTGGCAAAGACATCTCCAAAGATCTCAAATTAAATGAGGACATTATTATTAAGTTTAACATGTCAAAAGATACATATCACATATGTGGAATCCTTGACTTTGGAGATTCTACTCATTCACTTTACTTGTTTGAAGTTGCCATTGCCATGACCTATGTCATGCTCAATCAATATGGTGTTGACCCAATGGAAGCTGCTGGCTATGTTCTAGCGGGATACACGAAACAGATGTCCCTGACAGATGTGGAGGTTCAGCATCTCAAATTGTGCATATGTGCCAGATTAGTCCAGTCTTTGGTGATGGGATATTTTTCTTTTTCAGAAGACACTAGCAATGAATACATTTTAAAACATGCACAAAGAATATGGCCAATATTGAAAAAAATGTGGGAAACACCAGATTCTAAAGTTAACCGGTATTTTAAACAATTTGTTTGTGTGCTTTGAATACCAAGCAAATATTTTTCTTATATTATGACTGTGTTGCATTTAAAAAATCAACAAATTAATTAAATATTTCTGAAATTAAATCGTCAATAATTCTCAAAACTGATTCAAAGTTTTTCACAAAAAGAGAAATCATAAAACCACCCTTTAATATCCAGAGAATATCTGTTTGAAATTTGAATAAAATAGATATGAAATCACATTGGGGTCTATACTTATACTATATTGTTACTGTAATACTTTATTTGGGATTGTGTTAATAGTTCATAGTAATAGATCATAATTGATAGTCTCTGCAGGCCACATGTAAAAAAGAAGAAAAAATTCAGCTTAGGCACAAACATATAATTTTAATATCATCAAATATTCATAGCATTATTTAATTTTGCACAATTTTTTTTAAACTAAAAAAGAAAATCTAAATGCAAAAAAAAGACATATTTATATTTCCAAAATGAATTTAACATGTTCTGTATTTAAAATATATTTACAGAATCTCACTTGTCAGCTTTTTAAGCTAAATAAACTTCAAAAGCATGACCAAAAAATATAGAATAGTTACAAAATCTATCTTAACAAATCGAGCACATTTACCATAGTACAAAGAACATATTACTACTATAGTAAATCAAGTGTTCTTATTTTTAACTACTGTGTATGTAACATAATTTTCATTTTGTCTTAGTTGCACATTTAGCTAAAAAAAAAGGACTGAAACCTAATTACAGTAGAAGTCCATTAGTCCGGCATCCAGCAGTCCGGAATGCCCAATAGTCCGGCATCGCTTCGGAAAATTAAAATTTTTAGTTTTCTTCAAAAGTGTGTCTTTAAAGCAAATAAAAACGCCAGAGAGCTATTCGGAAGTTTATGGGATAGTTCGGGATCATCCGGAAACGCTCAGTATTGTTCGGAAGCAATAAGAGGTTGGCTAGTCTCAGCTGTCACAACAAATACAGGTGGAGTGCAGCACAATTAATCAATCCCGAAGCGTCTTCGCCATTTTTTAATTATTTTTTTTGGCGTTGTTTTGTGTCCTTTCAGATTGCAGTAAACTGTGTCTCAGTACTCTCTACTTTAATACAGTACATCTGTACTGATGTATGTAAGTTTTGAAACTTTTTATAAACAAAGTGAGTATAGTTCTAACTATACAGTGATCATGTTTTGTAAACATAAGCCTTCGAGTTCATCAGGAGAGAAATGAAAACACATAACACTGACTCTCAAATAGAAACTAGAAATCATCAAACGGCTAGAAAAAAGTTAAGAATAGAAATGTTTTAATGAATGAGTTTAATATTGGCTCCTCAACTATGATGACATTAAAAGAAACATAGTTCATTTGTTTTATGGCAAAGCCTACACTAAAAAGAAGGGGCACCGCCCGATAGACCGGAATTTTTTATAGTCCGGCACCGAGCCGGTCCCGAACGTGTCGGATTATCGGACTTCTACTGTAATGCATAAATTGAAAGTTTATATTCTGAAAATAAGATGCATATACAAACATTTGTTTATTTTAAGATTTAGTCTTAAAAAATATATCATAGATCACAATATTATTAATAATATACACAGAAAATAACAACTTGATTGCAATTAGCATTCTATGTACTGGAAATAGTCAGCAAAATGTTATTCACAGAAAATTTACAATAATCAAATTTTGAAGCATCTCTTCCTCTGCAATATTTGAATTTTCAAGAAGACTTAAATAAAGCATCTCTTGATCCTGCTAGAATTAACTCTGTAATACATATTTGCTCAGAGAGGATCATACAACTCTTAAAAAAATTGCAATATTATATGTTCTAATTGAAAGGTAGAACCTGGAAATAAATTAGGCTTCATGATAACGAACACAATTTCTCAGATTTGAATGCAATTATATTTCATTATTGATATTATAAATAACATTCTTTATCAATTTAACTCTACAAGGTTACTAGAAATCATCAATAGCTTGATCTATGTGAATGCCTCTTTCTGCCATTGCTTTCTTTTTTCGTTCTTGCTCAGCCTCCCTCTCTAACTGCTGTTCTCGCTGCAACTCCAGAATTGTGTCAATGTTAACTTGCTCCAAAGGTAGATTGTGCTCATTTTCCAGATCCTTTAAAGACAAAAAGCATAAAATCATATTTATAAAAATACTGTCAAATTGAAAAGGACACCCACAACAGACAATCTGAAATAAGAAAATAATTTAACTACAATGTACCCCCCCACCCAAATCATCAAAACTTACTATGCAAAATTTAATTGAACTACATAAGCAGAATCTTCTCAAAGAAAAAGATACAGCCATATTCTTGAGTCAGTTTCTTTACTAAGGTAACTTGGTGTTACTATTAGGACTGTTAGTGATTAACTTAATTTAATAATTAACTTTTGAAAAATTAACAATTAATTAATAGTTAATTTTGATTAAAGCCAAAAATTTTAATTTATGGTGGCATTTATTAAAAGTACTGCTTGAAAATCAAAATAACACTGGAATGTCATCTTTTAACTAACTACGCAAACGACAAGTGTGTTGACATTATTTAGTTCAAGTGATGAGCAGGTCTTATTGACAATATAACTAGCCGAGCTGAACAATTGTTCAATGGAACTGAGATATCTGGTATGAACAAAACGGTCTTGGAATGGAATGACAATTTTGGATATTTGTGTTAATTATGTTTCCACCATAGCAGAGTGTCTACGGATTCAGGAACTTCCATCTCCATTTTGTAATGCAGTAATTCATCAGAATAACTGTTGTCATTTTCTGTGTCTCAGTCAGATGCCATTAACTTAATACGCTTTTCATTAAGTTCACATAGAGTTTCATTTTTAATGTCACCACCATCCGTTGCAACTGTCTCCATGTGCTCATTGTGAGCATCAACTTCTACCTGTTGTTAAATATTTGTTGCATCTTCTGTCAAATACATCAGCATTTGTAGCGGGGATCAAGTGATGTTGCCACCTGTAGTTTCCCAATACTTGTCATAGCAGTTACACGTACATTGAAGTCATTATATAGATGCTGCCTTGCATCTAGCTATGTAGCCCAAATCATCATCACGTATAGTCATGAGTTATATTAGTGATGATAGCAGTGCCAATATGCAGCTACATGATCATGATACATATCTTGACCACCAAGCAGGACTGTGGCTTGACAGAAAAAGTCAAAAACTTGTACATATTTCAAATATTCTCCCATTCCAAAACTGTTAATTTTGGTCTTATAGTTGCATCTTTTTATCTGACATGTAAAGAGTTCGTGCTTCTCTCGCCTGTAGAAACTCTGCAGCATTGTAAAAAATACTGTTCCATCTTTAGCTGTATCTTACACAATGAGGATTTAGTACAATTTTGCAAATTCAGTTGTGTTGGTAGCACTATAATATGTTTAAAATGACCGACAATTTTTTGAAATTTTTGACATTTTAAGTGATGGGTTGATTAATTGTTTAAAAAATTGAATAGTAAAAAAATTTTAACAATTAATTGTTAAATATTAAAGCCTTAGTTACTATCCACAGGGAAGTTCACTGGGATGAACAGTATGACACTTAGAACTCAGAGCAGTCAGGCAAACAGAACCCTTGAGTTTCTAAGGTGAAACTTCAGAACCAGAAACTCCAGGGTAAAAAAAAAACAGTATATATGAAGTATGAAGCCACCAATACTGGATTATATGTTTATAGCCTGGGACCCATTGCAAGTAGACAGCTGTAAGGCAGCATGCTTTCTCCAAAGAAGACACAGAAAAACATCAAGTGTTGAGGGCATGCTAGAAACGCTGGGCTGACCACAAATT
The DNA here is from genome assembly GCA_002072015.1 of Radix auricularia. NCBI lineage: Eukaryota > Metazoa > Mollusca > Gastropoda > Lymnaeidae > Radix > Radix auricularia. Next base: position 517,807 of record MUZC01002175.1, read on the forward strand.
GAAAAAATGGCAGCTACTAGTACTAGCCTGGCTAACATTTTTGTTTAAAATAAATAATGGCCTAATCCTCTGCTTCTGCATAGGGTGTAAACTCATCCTTCTCCTACCATGACAGAGGTGAGGTCATGATAGACAATTCAGGCTACACTAAAAACAAGAATTCAATACAAGTAATACTTGTATCTGCCAAAGGGAGTTAGGGACTGGAACAAGGTTCCAATAAGATCAGTCAGACGACAAACATTGACACATTTCTGATGAGCAACCTTTCAAAGCATCATATTCATAGAGGCATGTGCAAAAACCTCTAAATCTTCACATGATTGTAAACAAAAACTCTTTTCATAGGAATTAAATAATTATTTGTTGTAGAAATAGATTTAAAACAATTCTTTATTCTAATTATTTTACTATGGCATCTAAAACTCACAATTTTATTCATTACAAGATCTTCATTAAAAAAGAACATGCTACTGTTACGGATGACAGAATTTTCAAACTTCACAAAGTTCAACACTTTCTGAACAGTAACAGCAGTATCTCCTCAATACTTGAATATTTATATTTATTTAAATTATTTTCTTTAAATGAAAAATTGAAAAATATAAATACATTTATGAACTTCTTGGACAGCAAATAAATTAAATTCTCAACTGTAAAAAAATTCATGGAATCTAAAATTAAGTCACTGAAGAAAAGATTTGCATTTCTTAGCTGTTTTTCTCAGGATATTTTTATGAATAAATAAGATTTAAAAATATTTACCACTTCTCCTAGTAATACAACATTCTCCCCACGTACAATAAAGATACCACGAGGAATGTCTCCATACTTTTTACCAACATGAATTCGTTCAATAGTTCTATGAAGCACCAGATTGGCTATAATGTAAAAAATAAAATTGTATACATATTTAGTTGAAAATCCTTCCTAGAAGTGCATGTGCTAATTTAGTTAAATGCGATTCATTTTTTTTATTTAGTTACATAGAAATTTAAGAGGTAAGCATTAAAAATATTAATTCTTTTCCCCCATTAACATTGGATGAATTTTTAAAAAAATATTAAAAAGCTTTCCACATTCACATATTTTATACAAATTAACAAATACTTACCAAATTGGTCTATTGTTCTTAAATAGCCAATCAGAGTTCGTCCATCTCTAAGGACAACTAATAACTTCTCTGGAAAAATACAAATCAACATGCTCATTTTAAAAATCTGCACTTTATATTTAAGTTGCTTAAATTGTTTAAACAGTTGCATAATTTAAAGTTAAAGTGGAACACTGCTGACTGCAACCAAATTTCTGACTAAGGTTAACTATATAATTATAGGCTATGGCCTAGATAAGGGGTGTCCTAAGTTAGGCCTGGGGGCCAAACATGGCCTCAGCTTTAATTTTAAATGGCCTGCGGCCTCATCTTAAATAATTATTTGACTGATGTACTATTTCTGTAAAGAAATCAAATTTATAAGAAAAGTTGAAACTTTTTGCTGTTTTGAATACGTCAAAGGATGGTCAAAATCGATGACATTTTAATGTTTACCAATATCTTGACCTTCAGAGGAGAACAGGTTTATTTGATTACATTTGTTTTGTTACAAATGATATTAAATTACCATGTAAAAAAACATCTGTAATTATTAAAGATACTGCTCCTGAGATGACTGGTAAACACAGTGGACTAGCAAATTAGACAAGTGTGTTGACATTATTTGGTTCAAGTGATGAGCAGGTCTAATCTATACTAATAAAAGGGAAAGCCCTCACTGACTGACTGACTCATCACTAATTCTCCAACTTCCCGTGTAGGTAGAATCATGAAACTTTGGGAAGTTGTTGGGTACCCTCTGACTACAAAAATTGGCGAAAAATAATTTTGAAAATCTCACTACTGTGGGGCCGGGGGCCCAAAATTTTTTTTTGCCCACATCACTAATTCTCCAACTTCCCGTATAGGTAGAAGCATGAAAATTTGAGAAGTTGTTGGAGACTCTCTTACGATAAAAAATGGCAAAAAAGAATTTTGAAATTCACACTCATGGGGGCCGGGGCCCCAAAAATGTTTTTCTCCTTATATAAGATATATTCTAATAGAAATCAATAATTCATCTATTTCCCGTGTAGGTAGAAGCATGAAACTTAAGAAATCTTTTGAGTACATGCTTCCAACGATAATTGGCAAAAGAGAATATTAAATTTCCCACTCATGGGGGCTGGGGCCCCGAAAACGATTTTTTCATTAAATGAGCTATATAAACATTGAAAATCACCAATTCTCCTATTTTCCGAGTAGGTAGACTCATCAAATGTTG
>MUZC01002175.1:521742-544122 GCA_002072015.1 Radix auricularia
CCCCCCCCCCTAAAATGGGCGATATGAAACTGAATCAACGCAAATTCTCCAAGTTTTCGTGTAGGTAGAAGCTTGAAACGTTGGGAAGTTGTTGAGTACCCCCCTCCCATTCCTTCCCGCGATGGTAAGATTATATCACCTCTCACTAGGGTGACAATTGTCGAAATACAGGTTTTTTCCAAATATGAGGTTTATAAAAAAGACGCGTCTTTAAGTCTCCAAGTTCTTGTGTACGTAGGAGCCTGAATGGTTAAAGTTAATCTATTTAGTATATCCATTTTCATTCAGATCAAACTCAAATGGTGTTTTTAATTGGTGTTACGCGGGTTCGCAACGCTAGCTGAAACCCAAATTTCCGCAGCAAAGCGCGGGTAAATTGCTAGTTAACAATATAACCAGCCGAGCTGAACAATCATTCACATGGAACAGAGGTAACTGGTATGCACAAAATAGTATTGGCTAGAAATGACATTATCGGATATCAAAGTTCATTAAGAGTCCACAATTGTAGAGGGTCAATGGAATCAGGAACTTTCATCTCTATTTTGTAGTTATTCATCAGAAGAGCTGTCATTATTTTCTGTCCCTGAGTCAGATTCCATTTCTGCCATTAACTTAATAAGCTTTTCATTTGGTTTGATAAGTAGGCGAAGTGTTACAACCCTGTAAGCAAACTTTATCAATATTTAGAACATTCCCGTCAGTCAATGGCTTAAAACTTACCAATCATCAAAAAATTTGTTATTATTTATTGACAGTTATTTTTTATTATTGAAAAAAAATCTTTTTGACTTCCAATAATTTGTAAGTGGTGGGTCATTTAATAGTTAAAAAATAATTTAATCATAAAAAATTTTAACGATTAAATTATTTTTTAATGATTAATTGAGAAATTAATCCTTGATTTCTGCAGCCCTACTAAATATTAAATTATTAATGATAAACATTATTTATCATATTCAAATTTCATAACTGGGCAAGTCATTTACTGACTTTAAAGGTAGCACCATAAAAAAACTTGATTGGTGTCCATTTAACAATAAATAGTTATAATTTTTTTTAAATTGCAATTAATCATGAGCATTTCTAGTTGAATGAATAGGCGGATGGAAAATGAATTGATGTTGATAATGATATGTGGTAAGGTTATTAAGACAGCTTGTTTTTGAGGACCGGTTAACTGTTAAAAAAAAGATTAGTTAACCATTGGTCCCAAGTTTTACTACGTTTTGTGAACCAACAACAAAAGGCATCCCCAAGTTGTGTGATTTGACATAAAAGCGCCTATTATGTGCCGACGCTAGTGTTCACCCCTGACCTCTGCTGCGCTACTGTCAAATTTTAAATTTAAAAAAAATTAATAAACATTTTTTTTTAAAAATCGTTCCAACAAAGAAGTAAATCGAAATGACTAATAATTAATTTTATGTGTTAAAAGTAGGGTTGTTAACGGTTAACCGGTTATTCGGTCCTCAGACCAGGACCGGTCATCTTTATTCGGGACCGTAGGACCGTGTAACCCAAAAGAAAACAACAACAACAAAAACTAGCGTTAACGCAGTGAAAAAAACTAGTGAAAAAAACAACACAAGCGGTAACGCGTTTCGCCTCTCCCTCTCGCTTTGTCGCGGTGACTGTACTAGACCAACACAGTGCGCGTTAGATGTCAACAACGGTCAAGGCCGAGGCTGTTTCTATTTATATTAATTATAGTCTGTTTCTTATAAAGACAAAGAAAGCTATAAGAGCTTATGACCCCGTGACCTATCCGCATTTTCTGATCACCGTTTTATAGTCTGTTTCAGTTCAGGCACACAAATTCGAGTTCGGTCTTTTAGTGACAGTTTTCCTGCTAGTCAAAGGGATTTGATTACCACATTAATACTAGTAATAGTACGCCGAGTGTAGCTCAAACCCTATTTGAACAGAAAAAAACGGGGAGGGGGAACATGTGCGTCGCAAAATTCAATTATTCTGGCGAGTTGACGATCGAAAAATAATGTTTTTTAAAAATAAATTCCACTCTATCGTAGCTTTATAATTTTATTATATTATTAATTTTAAAATGCGAGTTGATCGGCATCACACACAAGAGAGGTAAACATGACGTCACAAAGGACGGGGCGAGGCGTTGGTTTTTTGAAAGTAATGAAAAAACCTTGCTAACTTTAACGCACTTTTGAACCTGTCCTCTTATTTAGACCGGTGAACTACCAGTACCCAAAATAAAATATTAAAAAGACAATTAACCATCATTGTTTAGTTAATTTTTTGGATTAACAAAAATGCTTTGAAGTGAGGGGCATGCGGAAAGAGCTGAACGCAAGCGGGGGAAAGCGGGCTTTGATGCCATCAGACGATGCCAGGCGACAACATTCTCTTGTTAGTTCTCAAATGGGTCTCAAAACATTAGGGATATAAGGACGAGCGGTTAACCGGTCTTTTTTGAACGGTTAGTCGGTCCTCAAAAACGAGCGGTCTTAACAACCTTAGTTAAAAGTATTAAAACGACATGTTATCAATGTTGTCAAGTCAATTCCAGCCCGCTATTTTTTGAGAACCAACAAAGAAAGTGTGTACAGCAATTTTTGAATGCATCAAATTTTAACAAGAAACAGACTATAATTACATAAATGTCTATTTTGCGAGCACATGGACTACTATCATTGCCATTTTGAATTTTTTTTTTAAAATACGGTATTTTGTGTATGTATTGGAAATTCTTTGTTTATAATCATTTTCTTTTACTTATGGGACCGTCCTGATCTGAGGACCAGAAACTGGTTAACAGCCTTAATATATGGTTCAAACCCCAGCGCGGATGGATATTATTTTTAAAACCACAATGAAGGTGCTGGTAAAATATATTTTTTTAAAATTTAGATTTTAGAATTAATACTAATAAATAATAAACACATAAATTAGCCCACATCTTTTAATGTTGTATTATATAATCATATGTGTATGAAATATTATGAAGAGTTTATTAAGATAATATAATCATAGCTACTTAGGTTTTTACTTTAGAGACTATACCTATAGCCGATTGCCATAGCCTATAATATAATCAATAATAGTTATAATCTATTAATAATACTATTATAAACTAGTCATGCTAGTCTACTATTTCATGAACCTACTAGTTTGAGCGTGCTATGTGAGTACATGTATTATAATTTGCTAAGTGAACTAATAATTATGGTTTATCAAGCGGATTTTGGTAAATAAGTGAAGTAGTCGAAACATTAATATGTCCAATGTTACACTAGTAACACTAGCAACATCCTATGTTGATGCCTATGCTGTATACTATAATAAATTATTTTACTTAGTTTAGTGTATAATGTATAAATTTAGGCCCTAGGCTAAATGAGGCTAAGTGTAGAATAGGCCTAGGCAGTAGTATTGACTATTTACAGACTGACAGACATTTCAATTCATTTAGTAGTTTAGTTTCGTTTGTATTACTACTTAAGTTTAGCAGGTAATCCTGCATTTTTTACATGTATATTATTTCACAGCGAAATTTAATTTTATCTTGAGAACTTACGCTTTTAATTTATTAAATACATGATTATATGTTGTCTTTTAGCTATTATAACGCTAATTTGTAATTTGTATTAATTTCTAAGGCTTTTTTTCAGCCTTTGAAGCTACATAATTGGAGTATGATACAACCATTTTGTTTATCAAGCACCCAACTAGCCGGATTGTCAAACTAAGAAAAAATACTAAGATGCCAAATTATATTTTCTCTCTTAAAACAAACAAAATACAAATTAAACATCTAGTAACTAATTAAAAAATGAAATTGTTTTTAAAATATTTATATTTTAAGAATATAACAAAGATGAATTATACATTTTTTAAAAAGATCTTCAATTGATGTCAATTCAGTAAATTTATTTTAGCATGGGTAAAAATCATCTGGCAAGCCAGCCCTAGTAAACAAAATGGATGTATTTGTGACCGGATTATGTATGATATTCATAGAGAGCCGAAAAAAATTATTACAAATTAGCGTTGTAATAGCTAAAATTTAGTAAAATACAACATTTAATAATTAAAATTGTAAGTTACTTCTCACGAGAAAAATAATTTTCACTGTGAAATAATATGTGTAAAAACTGCAGGATTACCGTTTAGCATATCATTATCCATATCAAGAAGGAGCGTATGTAACTTTAACACTAGACTCACTAGTAATACTAATACTAATACTTATCTTATCTTAGATATACAGACGCTCCTTCTATGCAGAAGATATTGCGTCCACAGACCATGAGAGATGATCTGTTGGCAAGTGATGCAGCGGTCACAGGCCACGGCTATAAAGGTTCCACGCATTACCCAGCCGCCTAACTGTACTGTTGTCTAGTTAGGTACCCATTCAGACTCGGGGACTCCTCAGGCCCGGGAACAAATACTCGCCTTCGCGTGGATTTGAACTCGTGACCATCGGTACGCCAGTCGAGCGCACTACCACTCGACCACCGCGTCCCACTTAATAATAGTGATAGATCAGTTAAGTCTGACTCTGACTTAATAAGTGAATTAAGTGAACTTATTAATTAATAAGTCTATAACTACTATAGACTATAAGTTATAAGTCATCATAAGTTAATTAAGTCTAAGTCAAGATAAATTATTTCAATTTTTTTTAAATAGAAATAAACTTGTCTCGCATGATACTCTACATACTGTCTATTTCTTCAACCAAGCTCGCTGTTCCAGGCAAATAATTCATCCTCTCTCTTTAACGGGTTCAAGATATTTTTATTATTGTTATTTTTTGTGTGCATCTATCAGAGAGTCTGAGAGAGAGAGTACCATTGAAATCCCAACATGCCAGATACTGATACTGATCACTGATTATACACAGTCAAGTTGCCAGTTATCACTCATCTTTCGTAAAACTGTTTCGATTTTTTACTTTCAAATTCGTATACACTTCTAAAATGGTTGGGGGAAAGTATATTAATTTTATACTGTATACCACTAGAAACATATTAAATAACATTTCTTTACAGAAAATTAGTCCGTGCTGCTAAATAAAGCAGTCAATACCTCGAATAAACAATAAATAAAGTAACAGCCCTCATTATTTTATTATTAAAATTATTTTTAATAAAAAAATAATAATAGTTCAATTTTTATTGCATTATTATTTTTAAATAATACAATAACTATAACTAGTTATTGTTATTCTCTCGTGACTCGATTCCATCTTCATTAGAAAGTCAACCTCACTTCTCACCATGGTGGCACCGCATAAATGCAACCAATGCAACCCTCTTTATTAAATAAACGACATTTTTAAATCCGTAGATTAACTTCACCGTCTTCAAGCTATGGCTATGGCGTATTAAGTGTGTACTAATTGGGCTAAAGCCAGGGGCCCCCAATGATTTAAGAGCTCCAAACGTATTATATTGTATAATTAAGGTGGCTGCACCAAGCCCCAGGTGGAATTGCAGCCAGGGGCCCCAAGCAATCTTGATCCACCGTCTTGTCGTGGTCACATGGTCCCGCGGAAAAACAAACGTTAAACAATGACTCACTACCCGTGATCCTTTCGAGCTGAACTTTTGAAAATACACTTTTGTCACATAAAAATGCATTTCAAGAATTCTAGAAAAATTTCAGATTGATCGAATGTACTGTAATTAAATTAATTAATTTTTAGATTATCTCTATGTACAGGGCCGGGCTTAGGGCAAGGCGAACGAGACAACCGCCCTGGCCCAACGTTTTGAGGGCCCCGCGCTTTGACTAAACATGTTTACTACAGTTTACAATTATGCTACTATTTCATAATAATACTTTTTTTTTCTTTTTATAACAACAGTATCAAGAAATCTTTTTTCAGGATAAAGTGAATTTAAAAATACCATAATCATATAATAAAATATCATAATCATCCTAAATCCTAATGCAAAAAATTATTGTTCATGAGCATTTCAGAAAGTATTTATTAATTCAGGAGAACATTTTGAATAGGAAAACGCAATTTTTAGGCTTTAATTTTCTATGGTAAGTGAAAAAAAAATGCCAGTGTGAGACAGTCAGATCAAGAGAAATCAAAGGAACATATAACATCTACTCTAGAATGATTTGAGCTGGAAACTGAAACAGGCTAACAAAGCAATGCATAATTGACAAGCCAAGCTAAAAAATAATAAACAGTGAAAAGGCTTGTTTGCATAGCAGTGGCGTAGCTAGGGGGGGGCGGTGGGGGCGGCCCGCCCCGGGCGGCACGCGTTTTAAGGGCGGCACTTGTGGGCATTTGAAAAGTACTGCCATTTCCGAAAACCCCCTTTTTCTTTTGAAAAGGGAAAGCCCGGGTGAAAGAAAAATATTCGTACTATCGAGTCTTAATTAACGGATTCGTAAAACATTTGTTTGATTACATACTGGTACTTATTACTAACAAATAATCGTTCAGTAATTTTAAATCGCTCAAAAGCAGTATCGATTTGTTTGGAAAATTAAGCGGTATACGTCACAGACACCGCTTAGAAAAGAAAACAACACACTCACACATACACACTCAAAACAAGACACACCACCACTGGGTTGAATATACTATTAATATCGCCACGACAGTTATTGCGTGGATTTTCGACATGCGCAGAATGATGCGTGAACAAGTACCTACACGGCATCGTGGTTCAAATTTTGTTGTTAAATTTCAGTGAGTAATTATCTTGCTGTTTCAGTTGTCAGAAAAATATTCTAGGGTAAGTTGGTTTGTTTTAAATTATTTTTTTTATTGCATTTAAGTAGCACACATAATTTGTGTTTTTCATTAATAATATTTTACCTATCCAATTAAAGTAATGTTTAAATAATTTGAATACGTCTATTTTATAGAAAATTATTAAATTAAGGTTTTTGTCAAGACTATGAAAATATTTCATTTTTTAAGGTAACATAGTGGCCGTTTATAAATGACGTCACACGATTTTGTCCGCTTTGTAACCATGCCCCTTCCCCACTCGTCACACTTTGTCATAAAAACTTAGAACCCCTCAGGTATGATGTTACAAACCCCCCCCCCCAAGCCTTATTTTCAAATTGAAAATAAGCAAGTTGTAAATTAATTATTTGTCATTTAAATACGTGTATAGTGTAATTCTAGACTAAAGTAGTGTAACTAAGTATGTCAATACTATTGAAAAAAGCTGTCCGGGTAACCGTCGAAATTTTCAAGTGGGTACGACGGATATCCGTTCCAAACATCGATCATTTTCGCGATCATGTCCACTATTCAAAACGCAATGCACCCTAGCAACCATCCATGCACCTCATTTTACAATGACTTGCCTCCCAACAGCACACTTTTGTTAACTTAAATGTACTTCAAACTTATGTTAATGCATTCGTCATACTCAAAAGAAAAGCGAATATTCAAGCACAATGTCAGCAACAATGACATAACGTCATGTCATGTTATTCAGGCCCAGCAGCTTGATTGATATTTATTGTCTCTAGGTAGTGGTAGTAATCAATGTTCCCTCTAAAGTTCGTTGGTCAGTGTGAAAAACACTCCAAAAAACAAAACAAACTACAACTCGTGTGCAAATTTGCAAATCACCCATCTTTTATGCAATCTTTTACAAAATTTCCTGCGCGCCCCAGCGCAATCACGCAGCTCTAAAGGAAACATTGGTAGAGTTGGAGGGATTCAATGAACCATCAGTTAAAATGGAAAAAATATGATTTGGGAAAATTCAGATGACGTGTTTCTATCTCTAGAGCAAGAAGTACGACGAGAAATGTTTTTATCAATAGATATAATTATAAAAGAAAATAAAACAACGCGGTGATGAGTTACCTGTCCTTGCAAAAAAAAATATTTGTGTATAATACCATCTAGCCTACTTAATGAAGAATTTGAATATCAAATAAATTTCTTTATATCCATTGATAGAGAATTGTTCGAGATTAAAAAAGAAAGGATACAGGTTTTTATGGCAGTACAAGGGCCTGTCTTAGCTATTACGGGACCCTATGCAGCTTAGTATGCGAAATGGATTGCGAGTGCCCCAGTTTGGAGAGGGATAATGTATTAATAAGGAAATTAAGTGAAAATTAAGAGGTTGGGCCTATGAAAGCGCGGGGCCCTCTGCGACCGCATTGGTTGCAGGAGCCTAAGACCAGTCCTGGTTGTACCTACACTACAAGAAGAGACATTATGTTTTTAAAAAACGGGGAGGGGGGGCGGGGTGAATCCCCCCTTTTGATCTATTAAAATATATTCACCAGTAAATATTGGAAAATTCTTTACCCAAAATTATACTTTTGCTTAGAATGTTTTCAACAATTGCAATCAGTGTATCTAGTTGTAAAAGGAGCTTTTCCAACCTGAAGTTGATAAAAAAATTATATTCGCTCGACAATAAGTGAGTAAAGACTACAAAATGCAATAATTCCATAGATCAAGATATTACAAATAATTTATATTTTTTAACATAATACATGATTTTTCTACTATGAAAGTTGGATAAGTAAGTAAAGTTATAGATAATAAATTTTTATATACTGATGTTTACAATTTCATTTTTTATTTAAAAAATCATATATATCTATTTATAAACAAAAAGTAAAAGCATATTAATTGTTAATGTTTTTTGGGTGTAAAATTTGGAATATCTTTTGTTTCATTGTGGAGGGGGCGACCCTTATAACTTTCTTGTGGCCTTCAAAACAATTATTTTGTATTTTATATAATGTTTTAATTATAGGTAAATCATCTTATGTGGAATCTTTTTTTTACTGCTTACATAAATAGGGCATGCTATGGTAAAATTGTTCCTCACCTTTTACAATGTACTTTGTTTCCATTGCAATTTTTTATTCAAGTTTATGAATTTATAAAAACCATCATATGATTGACTTAAGAGGCCGTTCATAAATGACGTCACGTGATTTCGTCGGATTTTTCACTCCCTGCCCCCTCATCACACGGCGTCATGAAACGAAAACTTAGACCCCTTTCTCAATGTGACGTCACAAAGCCCCCCCCCCCAATACAAGCGGTATTTTCTATGTGAAAACGAGGGTGTTTAAAAAAAAAAATTGTGTCATTTAAATATGTTTTTAGTGTAAGGCTGCACTCTAATAGCGTAACACGCGTGAAACCACGTAAAACTTCATTTTCGGCAATGATATATTTAAGTGGAACTTTTATTTAAAGTTGCGCGTTTTGAATGACGTAATATGTGTGTTGCCCCACCAAAAAAAAAAAAAAGAAAAAAAAAGAACGGTGCGTGACGTCATTTATGGGAGGCCCCTAAAAGGGCGGCATATTAAAGACCGCCCCGGGCGGCAAAAGCTCAAGCTACGCCACTGTTGCATAGTGTATTTCAACTTCAACGTCTCGTGGCCATTATCAAATTTCTCGCTGTGCAATTCCGTTGTTCAGTCGATAAATTACATCAGGCAAACAATGGAACCTTTTTGGGTTTCGTTCTAATGCTGGCAAAATTTGATCCGGTTTTGCAGGAAAATATATGAAGAATTAAAACTGATGAAATACATGATCACTATTTTGGGAAAACGAATTCAACACGAACTCATTTCGTTGATGGGAAATAAGGTAAGGAAAATTACTGTAGGAAGAGTAAAATCAGCTACATACATTTTAGTAATACATGTACAAGATTGCACACCTGACCAAAGTCACCAAGAGCAGATGCCAATGATAATCAGAAGCGTAAATGGGTTTTCTGCACTCTTGGCTAATTTATAATTTATTTTTTCGCCCTTTAAAAATTTCAGCTTTGCGCCTTTTTCAATACTACATTTGAATAAATTGAAGGATTAGCCCTCAGCTCTCTTAGCAATTGTCCCGATGCCAAATCGTTGTTACGCCTTTGCCGATAATCGCCTATGTAAGCCCAGGAGATGGATATTCTGAAGTAACTTCATACATTTCATAGAAAAGGTGCGCGTTAACAGCTTGATTCCCTTCTATTAGATATGACAAAAGTGGGCTTAGATGTTTCTGATATCCGTGATAAATGATACAACGGTGCGAACATCAAGGGGCATAAGTCAGGCGTACAAGCTCGTCTTTTACAATTAAATCCTATGGCATTATTACCCCTTTTACATGTCACAGTTATAACTTGCTGCTATATGATTTGGAAAAAACTTGTCCTAATGCACTGACGTTTTTGGGTAGTTTATAATTCAACAAATTATTTATGTTTTATTTTCTACTTCTACAAAGCGATCGGCTTTATTTTCCAAGTATGTTCAAAATATTTTATGTGAAACCACTTTGTGTAACAAGATGGGAAAGCCATGTGGAAAGTTTAAAGGTAGTGCGATATCAAGTAGGCGAAATCTATGATGCATTTCTCGAAGTTGCAGAGCAAAGTGGCGATCCGAAATCTCGAAGGGAAACCGAGTTATTGTGCAAACAACTTGAGAACTTCAATTTCATTATTTCCAATGTTTTTGTTTGATTTTTGGTACGACATATTGTTCCAATTTAATTACATCAGCAAAAAGTTATAAAACATTTTTGTCAGTCTAGCAATTACAGTATACAGCATGGAACATACTTGCAAATAGTTGAAATCTTACTAAAATGACGTTTTTGAAACAGCAAAAGCATTTGAAAAAAAAATTGCCACAGACATAATTTGGGCCCATTGAACCCAGTTGAAAAAGGAAAAAAAAATACATTTAAGGAGAAGATGAAAGATTTGTAGATACACTAGAAAAAAATGGCACATATTTTTTATAATTTATATTAATTTTTTATGGTCCGCTGCTCCAGTATGAAAACCGATAATGTCATACCAGGAAGTCCGGCTCATAATACTCATCTCAAGAAGAATATAGTACTGTAAGTACTCGTTCCAGACAAGGACCATCAATGACTAGAACAAACTTCCAACTTGCAAAGAGAACATATGAGGTGGCAACACTCTTCATTTGCCCCCTGCGCTCCAGGTCCTGATACCCTTGTGAGCAATGCAGTATTCACTTCATAGAAACATCGCAAAGCTCCTCTACATTAATAGAAGTTTATAGTGGGCACAACAGCCATAATAATGAATGAACTGGGCTTTTTCTATTACCTTTTCCCGGTGGGTGTAAGTTTCCACACACTCACTGCCCAGGCCGAGCAGATCAGACCAGTGGTGGGGTCTAAAACGAAGGGAACAAAGTTTGGTGACCCAAATGCGCACCGAGCATTGCCCAACCAAATCTTACTTTAACAGGCTAGATCACAACAGGGACCCCAACTGCCGTCATTGCAGCCAAGCCTGTGAGACGATCACACACTTGTTGACGTCATGTCCCGCGCTTGACAAAAAATAGCCGGGGAGGTTAGGGAGGCAAAGGAGTCCTACGTTCAGACAATGTTGTATGGCACTGCCCAACAGATAGAGCAGATTGCCCAAGTATTAGCCATGGCCTTAAGATATTATATATCAGGTCCAAAGAATATGTGTTTAGTTTAGTTTAGTGGGCACAACAGTAAAGTAGGGCTATTATTCATGGGCCCTAAATATTATAGAAGAGGATAAAACTAACATATATGTTCATTTATATATATATATATATAATGCTTTGTCCGATATTTTTTTGATGAAAAGAAAATGTTTTGTGTGTGGCGGAGGGGTAATTGTTTGATTTCGTTCAGGAGTGCTTATTTAAGGCCCATATGCATCACTAGGGGTGCAGTACCTCACCCCAAAGACCTCCTCCGAGTCTGTCAGTGCTAAAATTCAGAAACAAACATATATTTTACATTTTGGTGTCACCTCTTGAGATGGTGTCACCCGGTGCGGTCCACATCATCAGAGTCACGCCTCTGAGCTACCGCACTGGGTAACACCAACCATAGTGACGGCTCTGTTTAGGCCTACTCGACAAGTAACAGTGGTCGACTTTCTGTTACTGTTAAGACAGCCATAGCAACAACTACGGGACCTCGTCTTTTATAGTAGCCGACTTTGGGCTGGGGGTGGACGTTGATCGTTTATAAATAATTTATATTGTTTTTTGCAGTAATTTGTACATATTATAGTTTGATCAGGCTGAATGTGTCAAACATGAAGAAGTTTTGTGACCCACATGTTACTCTAATATTAGCTCCGAAATGTGCTGCCCTCGGTGACATATTTTCGAATAGAATACTTAGCAATAGCTTCTGTTATCTAATAACACTCTTAGCGATTTTACTCTTGATAACCCATCTTTTTACTGTGTACAAGTACAAGAGAAGACATGCGCTCTGCTTTCATTTCCCCACAAAGCTGCTTAAACAAGTTCGAATTAAAGGTGTGTGCTTTGAAAGAGTAAATAAGTTATCCGACATCAATCATACTTATACACGTATATTACGTTGAGATTTTTCGGATAGCCAGCATTTCTATTTGAGTGCTACTATTACATTGCGTAGATTTACTCTCAGGTTCAGGGCCGGATTTAGACTAAACTATTTGAGGTATGGAGGCTCTTTAGAATTTTAGATATTCTAAGTCAGTACCTAAAATGATTTTCCGAGAACTAGAGTGATTTTTTACGAAATAATCCCGGGGTTCCACCAAAGAGGCGATCTCCTTAATCCTAATATTTAAACTAGTCAGTCGCCCCCCACCCCCGAAAAAAATTAATTTAAAAAATAAAAATATAGATTTTTTAAACCCTAGATGGCTCAGAGATTTCCAGATGAAAAAGAATCTATAAAGAACAAAAATATATTTTCAGAAATAAATCATTAACATACAGGCACAAACAAATGATAACTGAAATAATTTAATTTGATTGATAAAACCAGTTTATTTGTATATTTATGTATATAAATTGTTATAAATAGCAAAATTTAGTAAGAGTAAGAGCATTGCTAAAAATCCACGTCTGGCCTTTCATATAAATTAGACTGGGTGTGGGGGTGATCAACAAGATAATTAGAAGTATGCATTGTATTTTCTTGGGTAAATGTTTGCTGAAATGTTGCTGTATTTCCTTGATCTGTGTCAGAATATACACAAGAAACAGACAATGAACTCTCTTGCCTTGATGCTGCATGAAGAGATGAGTGTGAGTTTTCATACACAGAATCAGACAAAACTTTACCCTGGTCAGGGCTTGGATCTATGGCAGATAACAAACTAGCCATTGGTTCATAACATATTATTGGGTTATTATCAGTATCAGGGCCAGTAATTTCACTTTCCTTGGACATATAATAAAAAGATGCTTTACTTTGATCATGTGGGTAAAGTTTAATATTTTGGTGGTTACCAGGCTGTAAAGCTGAGATCTGACTAGCAGAAATATCTTCCATATATGAATCATCTGTTAAGTAAGTCAAATGAGTATTGTACTGTGCTTGTGCCATAAGAGGCACATTTATCAGAGAATTGGGTAGGGTGGAGAGAGCAGGTAATTCAGATTTATTTATGTTCTCCGTAGTTATATCAACTTTTGTCTGAACATCTTGGTACTGATGCTCATTTATGAATTTTATGTCTATAGATTTTTCAATCACATTTTTTATATACATCCTTCTTGAGCCCTTTTGTTTAGGAATTCTCATACGGGGTCTTATGATAACACATCCTTGTGATGAATTACTAGCAGGAAGAGTTTCTTCTAATATAAAATCTAAAGGATTCATGATTTCAGTAACCTCATTTCTATGACTTTTCACATGTGTTCGCATGTTGTCACCTCTGGTGCCCTTTTTACCACAAATTTTACAAATGAAATTCTTTTTAGGGACATGAATAGTTTTAACATGTTTAGACAGGCCTCCTTTATCTGGGAATGTGCTTCCACACTGTGAACATGAATATGTGGCATCATTGTCATGGCGCTTCATATGAGCAGCACAGCAATTTTTAGTTTTGAAAGCTTTTCCACAAAGAGCACATAAAAAGGATTGAGATTCTCTGTGCACATATTTATGTGTATATAAAGATGCTTTAGATTTAAAAGCTTTCCCACATGTGAGACATTGGTAGGGACGCGCTTTGCTGTGAATGTTCATATGAGATTGGAGAGAACTTTTAAAGAGAAATGCTTTCCCACACAGTTCACACATGAACTGCCGCTGCTGCTTACCATGGCGTTTCACATGTGCATTCTTAGTATATTCAGATTTATATGATTTACCACAAACTTCACAGGAGAAATTCTTTACAGGTATGTGAGATAATGAATGAGCCCGGAGGGACTGTTTTGATGGAAAGCTTTTACTGCATTTATCACATGGAAAAGGTCTTTCTCCAGAGTGCTTTTGAAGATGCTGCTTCAGACTACAGCTGTATGAAAATGTCTTACCACATATGTGACATATTATACTTCCCACACCATGAGTGGCTTCAATGTGAACCTTTAGGTGATTTGATGTAAGATATGTTTTATGGCAGGTCTGACACTTGTGTGGGCGTTCACCTTTATGACGTTGCACATGGAGTTTATAACTATGATGAAAATTAAATGTTGCACTGCATTGCTTGCACTTATATGGCTTATCTTTGGTGTGTAAGCCTCTTTGGTGATGGTAAAGAGAATCTTTTGTTTTCAGTGTTTTCCCACAAATGTCACACTGATATCCAGTACTATGTGATCGCAGATGTCTTCTAAATAAAACCTTTTTTGGAAATGTTTTAGAGCATTCACTGCAAGCGTAAGACTCTTGCGTATTATTCAATTTACCATTTTGTTTGGATAAACTTTTCTTTAGTAGACTTTCAGCATCATCAACATTACTTTTTGCTTGGTCTTTATCTAAACATAAATCTTTATTTTGCTTAATTGGGACAACTTCCTTTGCAACGATCTCATACGCAAGCTGAATGTGTTTTGCTTCTTTGGGCTTAATAATTGAATAACCTTCAAATTCTTTCAATTTAGTATCTTGAGAAATCTTTGAAACAGTGTCATCTAATTTCCTTTTACTCTGAAGTGGTATTCTAAATGATTTAGATGTCTTTTTCCTATTAGGATATTTTGTTGCAATGTTTGGTACCGAAACATCATTTTTAAAATAAGTTACTTCTAAGCTTTCGTGATCTTTACTAATTTTTGTAGAGTGAGCTCGCTGTTTTCTTGTTCTTTTTGTTTTCTCTGGAACTTTTGTGCAATTATCAGCTTTGTCTTCTTTTAAAGTAGCAATTGATTGGGACTTCATCATTTCTTCCTGTTGTAAAAATGACAACTTTTTCTCAATTTGTCCTGTGAATTTTAAAATAAGCACAATCATTAACCCTGCATACAATTTAAAAAGAACTAAATAATATTGAAAGCATGCACATTCACATATCATTTTAAAACATGACAAGTGGAGCCTGCAGCTTTTATAATTTCCAAAAAATGCTTTAAGAAAAAAAGAAGCATACATATTATTAACATTGAATGACACCTATTACTCTCCAGCGCAAAAACTAGATATTCTTGCATTTAAAACTATCTGGAGTATAAGTCTACAGCCCTGATTTGTCTCTTGAAAAGTGGAATTTTTCATTTCTTCAACTATCACCACTGTAAATCCATGGTGTTGATAAAATTTTGAAAAAAACAAACCAACAAACAAACAAAAAAAAACTTGACTTATACTCGAGTATTTATACTGTAATTCAACTACTCTATAAATTGTGAAAAAACATAAGTTCACAAGTTGAACCAAAAGTAGTATTTATATTATTGTTAATGTATATATTTGATTGTACAGCTTTTATCTTAAACTTAAAAGCAATCTTTTTCATTATGAAAATAATATTATTATTCTAAATTTCATACATACCATGATGATTATGCAATATATTTTCACCTTTCACTTGCGTAGCTTTGTGAGTATTATTTCCAGGAAAAATATTTTGTAGAAGGTCAGTAAGAATGCAAACAAGTTCACTATGACTAAGTTTTCCAAGCTCATTTAACGGTATGTTCCTTTTCTTTAAGGTCTCAAAATCTGTGATTTCATGTACTCTTTTAAGGAATGAATTTCCATTCAGACTAGTTTGTTTGTTGTAATCAAAGCTATCCGAATCTTTTGATGTTTTTTTTAACGTACTAATACAAATGTTTCTTTCTATAGCTTGAGCTGAATTAACCACAAAATCTTCATTATATAAAGAAGTTTGTATCTCCATTTTTTTATTGTTTCCATTACTTTTTTCAACAGATGGTTGACTAAGATGCTTAATACTTTTATTTAAAAATGAATCAGCGGTTATGATATCCAAGTTAGATAAATTAGCTTCACAAAAGCTATCATTTTGTTGTTCGGCATTTATATGATCCTTCAATTCCTCAAAAACAAGATCCTCCTTAGAATATGTATATTTGGAACCAGATTCATTAATTGAAGCACTGCTGTCATTATAAAACATCTCTGAGTCCATGTTAAGGTTGTCAGTTTTTAAAAATCTATTTTGTGGAGATTCAGGATTATGTTGCGGTGGAATGTAACAGCCAGGGAGTACTTTGCCAAATGATGGTAAAATACATCCAGAAGTCGACAACAAATCATCAAATTTTACAAAATCTTTTTGTTCAGCTTCAGGTAAGAATTTTGAATGCAGTGTTGCTGATGAAACAGAATTGAGCATTTTACCTTGAGGCTCAGAAATGGGTAAAGTGCTGACCACTTCTGCTGTGTATCTATATTGACCCTGATTTTTTGTAAATTCAGTAACCGCATAATGTTTTTCAACATGTTCTTCATCATGAATGTTTGTTTCTGCTTTAGAATGAAATAACACATCTACCGCTGATGCACCAACTGTAAGAGTTAGCTGACCCTTGAAGTGTATCTGATTTTTCTCTAATGTTGTTTTAAAATCATTTATTATTTCTTGTATTTTAGCTGTAGAAAAGTCAGAGCAGGTAGCTGTTTCTTGTCTACTTTCATCACTTTCTCTAAAATAAAAAATAAGAAAATTAGTTCATTGTTAATGTGGGCTGCACATTATGAATTAGCAAGAATTAACATGTAAAATAGTAGTAATTTTTAACTAAATGGATGAGCTAAGATTTTCCCTTCAATCATAACGTGAATACTTAAGTTTGGCGATTAAATATTAATACTATTGATCATTGTTCCCTCTAAATTTTGTTGATTCAAATTAAAAATAAATAAAAATGAACCTGTATAAAATTGAGCATCCCACAAACATAGATATACTATATTAACCTTCAAAAAAATTCTGCGAGGCGGCAGTTAGATAGCAGCTCTAAAGCTTATCGGGAGCTTTGCTTTTATCTTTTTAAACCCAAACTAACTCTCCAAATTAAAATTAATACCAAATGAGTTTGTAAATTTAAACAATTTAATTTATGAGGGCAAAATTAAAAATCATGGGATTATATAAAGCTAAGTTTTATAGATATACTTAATAATGTTTAACTAATGACTAATGAGGTTTACATCTTGTTAGCATATACCAATCCAATACTAATACTACTGGATAAAAAAAAATTAATAACTGTTTGCATATTGATAATACAGTATTGACAATTGATATTGCATGCCCTTTGCTAAAGGCAAAGGCATTAGTATTAGGCTTAGGACCTTAGGAGATCCAGGATTTGCACCTGCACCAGGCAATCACTTATTCTTGAAAAGATACTTTCATTTTTTAACACTTGATGACCAACTTGATGGAAGATTAAATATTATTGCCTTAGATTTAGAATAGGCTAATAAAAAATACCAATGCCTCATAGTCATAGTCACTCATGCTCATATTCAAATTTATTATTATGAATTATATACCAAAATTCAATATACAATATGGCTTTTATGGCATTATTAATGATATATGTCAAACTAAACTTCAAAATATGTGATAGGAAAAAAAAAAAGGGGGGGGGGACTTTAACTGTGATACATTCCCAAATTTTGTTACCCCCAACCTTATTTTCTTTAAATGAGCTGGCCTATAAAAGTATAATTAGGAATTTAAAAAAGACACCATAAACCATATTCTAATTCTAAACTAAACATGCCAATTGATGATAATACATGTAATAGTAAAATAAGAAGTGTGAGAGTGAGTGTGATTCCTTTGCACTTTGCATCATCATCATGTCTTATAGTTATAGTTATAGTGCTATTACTATTACTATTAACAAAAAGGTTTCCTAAGTAAATAATGTATATGAACTGGGCTGTGGGGATTCGGAACAAAACATATAACAAGTAATATATAAATCTAAAATTGAGAATCAGTGAGTGAAAATTGAATTTATAGAGACTGAACGATGACTTCTTACTTGATTTAAAATAATGTCATTTGGCTTTTTTTATGACCAAAAGATCATTTATGTTTAATGTTTATATTATTAATTATTATTTGAAAATAGACCGAAACAATATAATTGTGTGATTAATAAAAGAGTAAACAAATTTTACAAAAATTAAAAGCAAAGGAGGAAATATATAAGTGAAGAATATTTAAAATAAAGAAAAATTGGTCTAAAAATAAATTTACAATAGCCTTTAAAGTACCTATCATAAGTAATAACTCACATATTATTCAATTGCTTTTCAGCCATTTTGGCCATGTCAATATGCCAGATAAAATAAACATTTGTAGCTCAACAAAATTATTGGTTTATTCAGGCCTGCGACCCCAATGCGGCCCGCGTATAATTTTTCCTTACTAGCCAGTGGCATATCTTCAATATGTAATTAAATTGTTGTTATTTCCTGCCTTGGCATTATATTTTTAATAATGCCAAAAAGATGAAATGAATAATTTAAAAAAATCGATGACGTTTTCAGTTTACCAAAAATAATTTTGAATAATAATAGCTGATATAGCTAAAGCACTTTATTTCGATGACTTATGTTGGCAAATATCAATGATGTAATATTTTTTTTGTTTTTGCCAACTCGTAAATAAAATGATGTTGGCATCGATGTACTAATATGTTAAAGATAGTTAGAACATCAATTTTTTTGACATTCCCATTTCGGCTTTAACTATATTTCAACACTTTTTTTATTGTAAGTTTCGGGAAAACATTATTTTATTCTGTAACTTTGCCTTTGATTTTCTTTTCCAATTACAATAACTTCTACTGATGGAATAATATCTTTATGAAGTCTAGAAAATCACGATAGTTTATCACATTGAGTCCGGGGTAAAAAAAAAAATCAGGTTATAAGTTTAAAGCCTTTAACTCAGACTTTAAGTACAGTCGGACCTCTCTAAGTCCAATGCAAAGGGACCAGAAACAAAAATTCGACTTAGGGAGTTTTCGAGTTAGGGATATTGGCGTAATAGGCACAGATTAATCAAGTTTACAATCTTGATTTTGAGAGTGGGGCTGGGGGGGGGGGATAGCCATGCAAGCGAGAAGACTTGACATTGACAGCAAGGGTGGATTAAGACTGCACGGGGCCCCGGGCTGCAATCAAACGAGGACCCTATCCAGCCAGCGTCCCTTAAAATAAAATGATTTTTAACAGCTAATATAAGACTGTAACTAAATATTAATAATGAAAACAAAAACGATCCCGAAGAAATAAATGTTTGAAGTGTTCATCGTATGCTACAATTGAGTGTGAAAAGAATTTTTAAAATCTCGCTCATGTGGGGCCGGGGGCCCAAAAACTGTTTTTTTTCCTACATCACTAATTCTCCGACTTCCCGTGTAGGTAGAAGCATGAAACGTTGGAAGTTGTTGGGTACCCACTAACGAAGAAAACTGGAGAAAAAGAATTTTTAAAATCTCGCTCATGTTGGGCCGGGGGCCCAAAAAGTTTTTTCCTTACATGGGCTCTATAAAGCTGGAAATCACCAATTTTCCTAATACCCGTGTAGGCAGAAGCATGAAACTTTGGAAATTTTTTGAGTACATGCTTTCGACGATAATTTGAAAAAAAAGTTAAATTTCCCACTCATGGCGGGCCGGGGCCCCAACAACGTTTTTTCCTTATATATATGCTATATAAAAACTGAAAAATCAATAAATCTCTTATTTTCCGTATAGGTAGAAGCATGAAACTGTGGAAATGTTTTGAGTACACGCTCCCGGCGAAAATTGGCCCAAAAAATGTTAAAACTCCCTCTCATGGGGGGGGGGGCGCGGGGCCCAAGTATAGTTTTTCTTATATTAAAAACCAACTCATCACTAATTCTCCAATTTTCCGTGTAGGTAGGAGCATGCAATTTTAGGAAGACGAAAACTGTCGAAAAATAATTTTTTAAATCTCACTCATGTGGGGCCGGGGACAAAAAAGATTTTTTTCCTGATATGGGCTTTATAAAAATTGAAATTCACCAATTTTCCTATTTCCCTTGTAGGTAGAAGCATGAAACTTTGGAAATTATTTGAGTACATGTTTCCTACGATTGTTTGAAAAAAAAAAAAAAAAGTTAATTTTCCCAATCATGGGAGCCGGGGCCCCAAAAACGTTTTTCCTTATATGAGCTATTGGGCCGTCCATAAATGACGTCACACGATTTTGGCCAATTTTTTACCCCCTCCTCCTCCTACGTCACGCGTCGTCACAAAATCGTAGACCCCCCCTCCAAAAGTACGTCACAAAACTTTGACCCCCCCCCCTCTTTAAAAAAATACACTTAATTTTCTATTTGATAATAAGTATTTTCAAGTCACCTTTTTGGTCATTAAAGTATTTATTTATTAGTTCTATAGGTCTACATTGTAATATTGTAACACGCGTGAAGCTATGTAAAAGACATTAAATAGATTGTAAGCCAGTAATTCTCAAACTTTTTGGTATCAGACAACCGGCAAGAATTTTTCCATTTCACCAGGTACCATTGCATTCTTTTCCCGTTTTGACATGATTTTCTCTGTACTGATTTCATAGCAAAATGAACGCCTACACAGCTTAAAGCCCTATAAGATTAAGTATGAATTCGGCTAGTTTTATATATTACATTTTTTAAAAAAAATGTTTAGTTGCCAAGGCATAGCAAGACAGCTATTTTAACGAACAATGCAGCGGTAATGTAAAAAACCATTTGATTTGATTAACCTTCGCGATTAAGCTCGCGAATGTGACTATTGGTATTAGAAGGATCGTTGCATTGTTGATAGACCTAGAATATATAGATACAAGACAATTCCTCAAATTGACTTCGATCTTCTAATGACAGTTAAGTATATGCGCATCAAAGGCATTTGGTCTAAAATTATCACATTGATATCTCATTTTTTCTAAAAAATTATTAAGTATGCGTTGGAAGAGGAAAATGGCCAATACTACGAACCCACATTTGTGCAGGAAAGTAGGGTGCCATCTTGTGCATCGCAAAATGCAGTAATTCTTGCAAGTTGAGGACTGAAAAAATACTATGACATTGTCATAACTTTTTACTCCGAAGCTCACAAGTTTGTTTTTTCAATTCTTTTTTCTTCAGGATTTCACGTACGTCACACAACATTTGTAAATATAATGTCACCAATGGACGAGGCGTGTTTAAATTGTTGCATTCTCTTACGGAATTTATAAACTAATGAAAAATACATGGCTACCGCTATCGGTCTGTTTAACCAAAGGGTCGGTTAACATTATCTCATTTGGGGTAAAAATGTGTTCACATCCTTAGATTATATTTTATAAATCATTACTGTTAACTTCTTTGTTTATATAAAAAAAAGTTATTTAAAAATAATATTTTTAAAATGTATTAAAAAAAATCCCTCAATTGACTGATGGGCATCCCGTATAAAAGAGGTCGGCGAACAGGGGTAATTTACCTCATCTGGGGTCAAAAGGGAATTCTTGGCGGTAATCCAGACTCATTTGGGACATATAACATCCACTACATTCCACTAGATATATTAAAATACGTCATGTGTACGTTTACGCCTGGAAAATATGCCCACTATTGAACTGTTCCTTAGAAAATGCATATAAGTTAAATTTGTCATCTATGTAGATTTCTTCTTTACGTACTATACGAAGACACCTAAATCCAACATACGTTTATTTATATTGACACGAGTGACAATAATCCTAATCTGACTGTATCAAGTATCCTTTCTGTAATATTTAAAATTAATGCCTTAAAAACTGAGTTCAGAAGAAAGTTGTTTTGTGCTCCTCTCGAATTGCGATGTCAAGAATTTGATGCATTCAATACAAGTTAATGAATACTTTTGACTAATTTTAAATGGACACATTTATCCTTATATTTAGAATGGCCAGAGGTGTTTGACCAAAAAACCAATCGAAAAATATATCAAACTTAAAACTTTTATAATTGTATCAAATAGATTCCCCTCCCCCACCCCCACCCCCCAAATAGATATTCCGTGTCGTTTTGACTTAAAATATCTACATATAATCCTATTCAGATCTTTTTTAGACACTAGTCCTGTTTGTAAAACTTTCCATATGCAGTTTCGGGGGGGGGGGGG
>MUZC01002175.1:544241-557678 GCA_002072015.1 Radix auricularia
TAGGTGCGTGACGTCATTTATGGACGGCCCCATATGTAAAAGTATAAAGCGTTCTGTAATTGTTTAGTAACAGCCCGCGATGGTAATAAGGAAAATAATTATATATATATTTTAAAATTTCCACTCATGGGTGGCCGGGGGCCCAAAACCTCCCCCCCCCCCTAAAATGGGCAATATAAATCTAAATCAACACTAATTCTACAATCGTCCGTGTAGGTAGAAGCTTGAAATTTTGGGAAGTTGTTCCAGCGATGGTAAGAGGCAAAAACTATTAAATCCTTTCTCACTAGGGGGAAATAAATATAGTTTTTTTTCCTCACAATGCGCTATATAAAAAAGACGCATTTTTCAATAACTGAAATCCCAATTTACCGCAACAGTGTGCGGGTAAATTGCTAGTATCTAATATAACAACGGCGAGGGTTGAAATACTTTAATGAGCTTTCCCGTATAAGGTTTAAAAAAATAATTCCATGGCTTAATTTATTTCAATGAGTATTAAATCACTTTAAACTTTTATTGCTCTTTATTAATATTAAAGTATGTGTGTGTGTGTGTTAATTTATCACTAGGGTATCAATCGTCAAAAATGACGGAAGTTTTAAAAATAAATATATTTCAGCTTCAATCTCTTTATTTTGAACAAATGTTCATCAGAAAACAAAATCAGCACTGTCACATGATAGTATTTGATATATGATTAGTAAAGAGAGAGAGAGAGAGAGAGAGAGACAGAGAGAGAGATCACGTGATGGATAAATCCCAGAATGCAATAGGCGTTGAGAAGTGGGTAAGATGGAGCAAGATGCTCAACTGATTTCATTGATTATTTGTATATAAGTTCTAGTTTTGGAATAAAGTTGATTATGTTATAAAGGACTCATGTGTTTTAATGTAAGCCGCAATGTTTCAGTAATACACGCCTACAAGTGTGAAATTGGTCCAACAGACAAATAAGTTACAAATACATATAATATAAAAATTAATGTATGTATGTACGTTTGTCCTATATAATTTATAGCCCACTAAACCATTCATCCGATCCCGATTAAAATTTAGGAAATTGTTGAGTACGCTTCCGGGATAGTATTAGTATGTGTGACTTTTTTTTTTGTTGAAAATTGACACTCATTGGTGACCGGAGGCCCTAAATGTTTTTTTCTTAAATGAGCTATATTCAAATTAGTTTAAATTTTAGGTTCTGTGAAAATGAATGGATCTTGACCAAACTTAGTACATATACATTTTATAACCCAACTTAAAATACCATACTGCGTTCAACCCATAATGTCCATTCCTATGGGGCCGGGGGCCCGAAATCTTTATTTTAGTAAGCGTTTAACACTTTATTTCCATTCTGATTTTAAACAACCTTGAAAGATATTGAAAAATATATATATCATGATTTCGATTGACATAATAAAAAGTTATTTTAAAGTTAATCTCTTGCACCGATTGGGCCTGGGAGCCCTTAATATTGTTTTTGCCTATGAGATGTATACTAATTTTTTTAGCGTTAACGACTTGAAAATGAATGGATCTTAACCAAACGGGGTGTATATTGACCTTGATAGCCCAATTTAAAATTCTATGGTAAATTGAATCTTTAATGTTCATCTCCTCGGGCCGGTGGCCCTGATTCTCTTTTCGTAAACGTTTAATATTTTATTTCCCATTCTGTAACATGTTCTCAACAAATGAAGCTAAAATATTAAATATATAGTTGAAATGAACAAATGTTTCATAATTTACATCTTGCACATACTTGGCCAGGGGACCCTTAATGTCATGTTTTGCTAATGTATATAAATCTATATTTATATAAATCAATGTATATAAGAATGTTTATACATTAAATGAAATGATCAAATGTTTCAAAATTTACATCTTGCACCAATTGGGCCAGGGAACCTTTAATGTCATTATTTATCTAGATGTATAAAAATGAAAGTATGTCTGTGTGTGTGAGCGTGTGGGTGTGTGTGCATGTCTTTTATAAACCATGCATCAGTTCGTCATGAAAACTTTAGAGATAGTTTAGTACGCTCCCTGGACGATTACAGGCAGCATTATTTTCTATATTTAACACTAATGGGGCGCCGGGTGCCCATAATGTCAATTTTTGCCTACATGAGCTATAAAAATAGTTTAAGAGTTAGCTACTGTGTAAATTGATGGATCTTAATCAAAGATAGTATATATTATTTTTACAACCAATAATAAAATACTATAGGGCACTGAACTCTTAATGATCATTCCTTCGCGGCCGGGGGCACAAAATGCCTTTTTTTCTTAAACGGTTAAGGTTTTATTCCCCATTCCATTATTAATGATCTCGACAAAAAATGACAACTTTATCATATATTGTGCAGATTAAAAATGAAAAGGTGTTTTCAACTATACATTTTTCACTAAATGCGGCCATAATAAATATTTTTTGCTAATATGAGCTATATAAATAAAATTTTATACATTAGCTATACTGTGTATATGAAGGGATCTTAACCAAAACTTGTATACAAAAACTTGATAGCCCACATTAAAAGGCTATGGGGCACTAAAAAAAATGTAACTATTTACAAATATGAAATACAAAGAACTATTTATATGGCATGAATTCTTTGCGGTAAAACTTATCACAGGATGAAAGTGAAAGAAAATATTAAAGTATCAACAGTTAATCGAATATACAATTTAATATAGGCCTACACATATTCAGAATGTAAATAAACGTTTTCATTATTGTCAGGCGAGCATCCTTTCCAGTTATATATTAAAGCAATGTTTTTAAATTTCAAAATTAGTCTAAGACGCATTAAAATACTACATGTAAATGACAATCAAACAAAAACTATTGTTGGGTGGGGGGAGGGGATCAGCAGCGTAGCGTGAGTAAGTGCCACCCGGGGCAGAACCAAAATTTGCCACCCCCTTCCCTAAAAATATGTTAACGCTGTAAAGTAAAGATATTTTTTATTATAAAGTAATAGGGACACTAAAATATAGATAAAAGGAAAAGCTTTATTTCTTTAATAAAACTGAAAATATCTGTTTTTCCCGACGGCACAACCTTTTGTGCTTCATTGTTTTTAGCCTTACCATGCTGAATAGCCAAAATTGCAATTGCAATAGATTAGACAATTTTGGCGTAATCGATATATTCTAGATCGTAATTAATTTTTCATTAACTTAATTTATTTTAAAACTTTGCATTAGTTAATGCAACTGTAAGCTATGTTCAAATTAATTATAAATTTAGGCAAATTAACTTCGAGCCTTAATATCTTATCAAACTTTAATAAGTTAACTGGTCTTGAATTCCTTAAATCTTTTTTTGTACCAGTTGGGTTAAATAGTCTTTGCTTGAAAATATCATTTGAATACTCTAATTAAAGGCAGCATTTGAAAGTCTAGCAGATTGCGTGTTGTACGAAAATTGTATGTGTTTTCTAAATTCTACGTACCTGCCAAATCCCACATGAATTTCTACTGTAATCTCATCTTAGGAATAATACAACTTTCTTCTCATCTATTTTTCTAAATAACATGGATAAATATTTGGAATCACTAAAATTTTGCTCTATTGTACTTTGACTTGAAGATTCGATTAAAAGGATGATGTCTCCACATAAAATTGTATCAAATGTCAAAGCATTTTTTCAGTATTCCATTAATTTCTCTGTGAGCATCGTCTGCTTAGCATTTTTTCTAGCCCTATACATTTATAAATAATTTCAGGCATCTTTGACATAGCTTCAAAAATAAAAAGATTTCATTGTGACTAGCAAAGTTCCTGCGTCTGTTGGTCGGATGAGCTTTTTTTCTGCACTTGTCAGTTTTTTCTATAGCTTTCAAAGTAATATAAAAAGTGGCTCTATGGTATATTCAATATTTTGAATCCTGAAGCCTTGCTTGTAAAGTAATTAGATATTCCAAAAGGTGTATGGGTATGAACAAGAATGCATAACAACGTTCTAGAATACTAAAATAGATAATTCGCTTCAGTTGGATTATCATGTAAACAAATTAGATTTAATTAACTGTTTGAGCGAGACTTGGCAATGAGATTCTATGTTATTGCGTCTTTCTTAAACACCTGTATACTTTACAGCCATGAAGAAGTATTAACACACAATGATCCCCTGCAGTCCATTATTTTAATATCGCCATATCGCAGAATTGTCGTTAGTAGTAGATTCACTTTTACTTAAATGAAATATTTGAATAAATGTCTACTTTAAAAAAAAAATTCAATCGTTAAATATCCCACAGTTGGATTTGGTTGTTGATTATATGAAATATGTGAAGAGCTATCAAATACAAGACATAATTTTTTCGCGATCTATATAGGCCCCTATCTTAAAATTTCTATGACTAGATTTTGAATTTTAGATGACAGTTTTAAAAAAAAATCTTTTTTTCACACCATGTTCTGGGATTGCTCGATCGTACTTGGCAAGCAAATGCATTGGTTCCTGATTATTGCATTTAGTTGCAACAGTTTGGCTCTCTGAGACCAAAAATTAATAATTTTGCCCGGTTTTAATCATGTCAAAAATTAAATAAAAATGTCCTGCACACTTTGTCTTTTCTTTTTCAACCGATTGTTGTTCTTTGTCAATTCTTTTCTTATCCGATTTCTTATCCTTTCGAATTAAAAAAAAAAACTTGGGAAATTTTGAGCACTTGTTCATAGTTGGCTACGTTTGGATATATGATTGCAAAATTTTAATTTCATTAAACAAGCAATTTTTTTCATTATTTTTGTTGATGCTTTGAATCAAAAGACATTAAAATAAAAATAATAATGTTTTGAGAATAAACCACTTGAATACGCCAACATTTTTTTTCGTGTATTTTAATTTAGTTAAAATCAAACTTGAATCAATTATATTTACCAGAACCACATTGTCATATTCGTACACTAATTCAGCCCCTATGTTTTCCACTTCAGTAACATTAGTATCAAAAGACTTAGATTCATAAGGCAATTTTAAGTTCTGGCATTAGAAACGTTCACGTAAATGATATAGTTTCTTTATTTCTTTGACTATTTAATCTTTGCTTTACTTTATTTTATTAAAATTTTTATTAACACTTTTCAATTTTGAAGCTAATTAACGAGGAATTAGCCACCTCCCTCAATGTGCCGCTCCAAACTTTCGATTGACTCATGTTCAGTACAGTAAGTTTTGCTTTTATATTATATCAGGTGCGACTGTCAAATTTTATGAATCATTTAAGCTACCACTACTTCAGTGTTACAATATCATTTAAGTAATTTTCAGTACAGTAGCATTAGTATCAAAAGAATTTGTATCCAATAAGGAGCTTGAAGATTTGACAGTTGAAAAGTTCACATACCTTAGGATAATTCATTTATTTCTGTTATTAATTTTTTATTTGGTTTTTCTTTATTTTGATAAAAAAGATCGAATTTCTTATAATTTTTTTCTTAGTAAATAATTAACGACAAGGAATTTGCCGCCCCTGGCAAAGTGCCGCCCGGGGCATTTGTCCCCCTGCCCGCCCTTCGCTACGCCACTGGAGGGGATTTAGATTTTTAAATATATTTTTTTAAACACACAAATATGCACTCTCGTATAGTATAAAAGAAAAACAAACGCTAAACTGAAGCATTGCCACGTAGGTTTCTGAGATATTTTTTTATAACACATCATTCATTTGTATCTTTAAATTTATTCATTGTTACTGAGATCGATGCAACGCACGACAGGTCTGCTAGAGTAATATAAAACTTTCTTTTCTTTTATTATTTTTTGTTCCAATCATTTATTTTCGAATTTAACAATTTTATGCGGACGTTTGAAAAGAATCATTTTTGGTTGCGCTCGTTTCTAAAATTAGTAGCGCAATCGGACATAAATTGCAAATTATATATTTTTATTTTATTGAATATTTTTGGTGATTTGCGTTCTAAAAATAGTCGCGTCACGGACAGACAGACAAAACATACATTGCAAATTATATATATTGATTACGGTTGTTATTGTTTGTTCGCTGTCAAAGATACCGTATTTCGCGGACTCTTTCTTAGTTTTTTTTTTTTTTTGGCATTCTGTCAGGCTCACATACTCACTTTTTAATTAATATGGAATATGGATTATATCAATGAACTGATTATTGATTACTGGTGAATTGATTATTTCAATATGCCTAAACATTAAATTTAATTTACACCAGCCCGCGTCAGATAGAAATGTTTCTCGTATGTAGCTTTTAGTGACGAACTTGCAGTTTATAAAAGAATTTAAGCGGAAGAAATTCATTACATCCATACATTTATTATCCTAGTGTCATTATATAAGCACAGACGAAAGCAACTTTAAGAAACAACGAACGCTCATTTAATGTTGTTTTTTTCTTTTGGCATACTCCGACAACAATTTTAAATAAGATTAGAGAACGGCAGGCAGACTGACTTGCTGGTTATAAACGTTTCAATTTCCCACTGAACGTGTGTATCAAAGATCACTACAACACAAATGACAAAGATTTATAATTCAAATAACCACCATAACATTGACTTCAGCTTCTTCAATGCTTAGTCCTTGTTTATTCCCAGAATAAATCAATGACCTGCCCGAAAAGCTGATATCCTGTTCGCCGACCCCTAGTGTAGTCATTGCAACCACATTTTCACGGGTACCCAGGCGCAATTTTAATACCCGGGTAATTGCATGGCAACGGGTACCCGTTGACAGGCCTAATATATATGAGTTACATCCTGCCAAGTGACAGACTGTTAATTCGAGAAACAGAAATCTACTATAGCAACGTTACGTATTTCGTTGAAAGATACTTGAGTCAGTTTATTAAGTAAGATACCTTAGCGTTACTATACAAAGAGACATACCTGGGACGAAAATATTAAAACTATGTGCAGCCATGCAAAGAGCTCATGAATTTATGAGGTGAAACACCGAGATCGGAGGCTCCATGAAACAAAATGACCATACAGAGATTGGGAGCAGAAAATTGACAGGCGGCATGCTTGGTCCGAACATGACTCAGGAACACATCAAGTGTCGATCGCATGCTAGAAATCTGGAGCTGGTCAACATTAAAAAAAAGACAACTGGCCAGGCTAACAATGCTGTTCAAAATAAGAAGGATAACAATGATGAATAATCATCAATATTATTGTATTTCAAGTGTTTGCAAACACATATAGGTGTACAAAAAAAATATTTGGGGATATATCATATACCGATCTTCCATCGGTAATCTTTGATGTTTTAATTAACGTCTTTTGTTTGCAGATTTGTATAACAGCGCAATAAATCAACGACCAATAAGAGATAGCGTCCTAGGTAACTCTGGGGTGAGTAAAGCTATTTGCCAAATCATTCCACGAGAAAAATAAATGTTGCTTTTATAAAATGTCACCTATCTAAAGTTACTCCATTCCGCATCAATAGGATAAAGCTCTTCTTTCTCTTCCGACCCCTACACCCTTATTAAATGGAATTCACTTTTTCTTATCATTATTATGAATGTCGTCATTAGGACAGTTGAGCAGGGTTCGTAATCAAGTGGCCCAAAAATTCATATTTAATTAAAGATATCTCTGGTCACTTGGTGTGTATGTGGTTGATTGTGTGCTTTCTAGATATGAAACTAAGGGAGTAATTTTAAAGATTTTAACGGGTAGCAAAATGTACATCGCATGACCCTTTATATTAGAGGAGCATGCAAGTTATTTGTGTTATCTTTCTTTGTAGAAGACAAATAGAAGACTCATACGTTCCCGCCTTTTTAGAGTTTACTTTTATAAATAAATACCAACAACATTGTAAAAAATATATTCTAAGCTTATGATTTTAAAACTTTCACTGATGAACCTCTCGATACTCTGCAGACCTGGGACAAAAAGATCTGAAAGGGCATTGGATAAATGTGGGGAAGAGATCATTGATCTTAATTTTTTACTGTTTTTTAAATATCTGTTTTTATTGATGGTCAGGCGATGTCATTTAAGCCCACTCACCATACAGCTTTTCTGTTGAAATAACAACGTAAAGAACCCATTAGCAAAATCAAAATTTTTAGTAGTGCTCGTAATGAAAATGGTGGAGCTTTGATTGAAAGAAAAATAAATCTCAGGAATCATCAACCCAAAGAAAAAAATAGTGTGAGGAATCAAGCGAATTGAAGTTTAACTTTATTTCAAGAAATATGAAAAGATATTAAAAAAATTGAAGACAAACAAAATAAATACATTAGGTAGCACATCTGTTAGACTTTGGGCCCTTCCCTTGAGGGGTTTGTACTCGCTACTGTAAATGCTGGTAGGTTGAAACATGGATATTGTCCCTCTGGATGTTGGTGGTCTCTGGTTGTGCTGCAGCATTAAACCATCTGAAATATATACATATTTACATACATATACATACATATAAAACATAATATATTTGCATCTGAGTTGACATAGCATTTATCAGACATGGCAAAGCGTTTAATAATCTATCTGACATAGTAAAGCACTAATCTGTTTGACATGGAAAAGCACTAATTTATATGAAATAGGAAAACAGATTTAAAGATATAGATTTGTCAAGAGCTAATGTATTTTAAAAATTGCAAAAATTAAAAAAAAAATTATTAATTAATTTTCAAAAACAGATTTATAAAATTTATACTATGATACATTATTTTCTTGTAATGCTAAGTTTTGTTAAGATTCTCAAAGCTTTAACTACGATATCAGATAAAGTTATAATATTAAAATGGTCCAAGATTACGTTATACATAATATTTTGTTCAAAGTAAGCGAAAAAGAAGCTCAGTATAATCTATGACAACACGTCAAATCTAAGGAAAATAAAACAAAACGACTACATTATAAAGGTAAATAATAATAATAATAAAATGATAATTTATATAGCGCTGTATCCCAGCTAGGAGCCGGGCTCACAGCACTTTACATGGATATAACAATACATATTATTATATTAATTAAATAAACATTCATATCATACTAACGAAATAAATGACAATACGTTATACATCAGCTACGTTAATCATTAAAAGAAATGTTGTTTCATTAATTTTCAAAATAAAATTTGAAAAGATGTGTCTTGAGTCTTAAGTGCAGTCTTGAAGGACTTAGCAGTTGAAATACTACGGATGTGAAATAGAAGATAATTCCATTGTTTGGCTTCACAAAAAGAGAATGACAATTCGCCAAATTTTTAGTTCTTGTCTTAGGAACACAGAGAATGCGTGTATCTGCAGAAGAGCGTAGCTGACGACTTGGTGAGAAGACCGACAAAAGTTCAGTAAGATAGGAAAGGCATGAGTCAGAAAAGAAGTTGTGATACAGAACGGCCAGTTTTTAATAAATTCGGGCTTGTATGGGTACCCAATGAAGTGAGTAAAGTAGCGGAGTAACATGGTCATGTTTGTTTTTTTTTTTTGTTTTTTTTAAACCTTTAGAACTAATCTGGCAGCTGAATTTTGAACAATCTGTAGTTTTTCAATGCATTGTTTTGGCGCACATGACAGAAGAGAATTGCAGTAATCATTACGAGCTAGAACAAGAGCACAGACTAGAGTTTTTGTTGCACTATCTGTTAAGTAATGACGGATTGAACTGTTCTGACGAATGGCAGTATAGGCAGAGCGACAGATGTGATTGATGAAGTTGTTGGTAGACATGTTGTCAGAAATAATGTAGCCAAGATTCCTAGTCGATGTTTTGAACAGTATATCAGAACTAGCCACCTGAATAGAATTCGCAAGAGTCAAAGAACTGCGTGATTTATTGTTACAGAATAGCAGTGCTTCAGTCTTATTATCATTCAGTTTGAGCTTGCTTAAAGTCATCCAAGACTTTACCTCAATGCACTCCTGCATCAATTAGACTGTGAAGTCTATATCAGAGGGATCAGTGTGAGCGTAAAGTTGAATATCATCTGCAAATGATTGGCTTCTAACTGAATGCTTTTCGAGCAGTAGAAGTAGTGGCCTTGTATACAGCACGAAAAGTACCGGACCCAAAACGGAGCCTTGAGGCACACCATAAACCAAGTCAGCTCTGTAAGAGATACAGCCATCTACTGATACCACCTGTGATCTGTTAGATAAGTATGGTTGAAACCAAGCCAGAACTGAGTCAGAAATCCCAAAACAATTTTGCAGGGTTTTTAGCAATGTTTGATGGTCGACGATGGAAATTATTTGTAAAAACAAATTTATATTAATTTTAAAAAATTCTCTACGTGAATCTCTATGAAATATTTATAATAAGTCGGTATAAGGCTAGTGAAGCGAACTGATTTCATGGACCCAACTTTCGCGTTGTATTCAAAATAACCATATGATACGAGTTAGGACAACTTAAAGTTAGTATTACAGACAAATATATGGCAACTTATTGTTAGTATTACAGACAAAATTATGACAACTTAAAGTTAGAATTAAAGACAAATATATGACAACTTAAAGTTAGTATTACAGACAAAATTATGACAACTTAAAGTTAGTATTACAGACAAAATTATGACAACTTTAAGTTAGTATTACAGACAAAATTATGACAACTTAAAGTTAGTATTACAGACAAAATTATGACAACTTAAAGTTAGTATTACTGACGAAATTATGACAACTTAAAGTTAGTATTACTGACGAAATTAAGACAACTTAAACTTAGTATTACTGACGAAATTATGACAACTTAAAGTTAGTATTGCAGACAAATACGGTGTGGTAAATCAATTTATTCTCAATGGATTGATATAAAAATTGAAGCATGTTGTCTTATATCAGCTAATAAAGCTATTTAAATGCTGATTTAAGAAACTGATTAATTAAAAAAAAAAGAAAATCAATTTGTACATGTAACCTACTAGTTTTCTTACTAATTGTTTTAATGATCAAATAGTTGTGATAGTTGTTCGGCATGTTGAATACAAAGACTGACGGCAATTGTGATACTTGGTCGGCATGTTGAATACAAAGACTGACGGCAATTGTGATACTTGGTCGGCATGTTGAATACAAAGACTGACGGCAATTGTGATACTTGGTCGGCATGTTGAATACAGAGACTGATGGCACTAAATGGCCCACCTGATGACCCTTATTCTGCTAATGATTTTAAAAATAAAATCTCAATGTACTTCTCTTTGATCTAACAAGTGTTTTCTACGGTAACATGTGTTATATGAAATATACATTTATCTTGAAACTTACTTCTGTCTATGTCTCCCTTTGCGTAGAGCTGATACCAACTATTAGAAAGATCAAGGGATGTGTCTGAATCCATGTTCTTCTTTTGATTCTACAAAAAAATTAAAACATTACAGTTAAATACCACATTCATATCACAAAAGGGGCTTAATTACTTTGTTTTCTGTTACTGATGTCATCAAAGA
The DNA here is from genome assembly GCA_002072015.1 of Radix auricularia. NCBI lineage: Eukaryota > Metazoa > Mollusca > Gastropoda > Lymnaeidae > Radix > Radix auricularia. Next base: position 555,644 of record MUZC01002175.1, read on the forward strand.
AAAGAGAAAATAAACTATAATTCAAAGGACTAAAGAATTTTATTTCAAATGCTCTTACTAGATCCGATCGAGTGATCTTACAATAGATGTATCCATCAGTGGAGTTGTGTGCCACCAATGTGTACTCGTTAGGTCTTAATTTCGGTCTTGTGTGAGCGAGATTTATCCACATGTTCAGAGCTTCCAGTTCTTTCCCTTGGTAAGATTTCTTCTTGCAAACTATGACCCCATCGCCACCCTTCAAAAATAAAGTCCCCATCAGACAATTAAAAAAAAATATACAAAGAAATGAATTCTTATCCTCAATTCTTATATAATTTTTTTTTAAAACCGAGGTTAGTCAATAAGTCAAAATCCCCTCCACTGCTCAACACATAGAAGAGATAAAGTGAAATTACTAATGGCTTTAAATGATTTCAGTAATATTTTAGTAAGATTATGATTTCCATATGTGTGGTTTTTAAAACTAGTGGTTGTTTGAAATATTGATCTCACTATATGTTTTGCCATCTACACAGCTCCCTCTCCCTTTATATCTTCTTATTTCTCTCCCCTACTCCTTCACATTCACTTCCGTTAAATCGTGGCTTTAAAATATGGTAGTAAAATATAATATTTTATATCACGGTCATTGGTCAATATACTATTAACACGGAAACCTTCCTACCATTTTGTCGTCTGATGACATCCCAACAGCCACCCAGCCCATAGTTTTCCCGCTAATCTCCAGCTCCAGGAAGGTATGGTTGGTAACAGTGTAAGTGAGCAGATAGTCACACTCCATGTGAGCGCAGTTCTCACGACCGAATCTGTGACAGTGACACTTAATGACAGCGAGACTATGTGTAACTGAGCTTAGTCAACGATTACGTGGTACTTGGTAATAATTTTTTAAAGATTAAAACTATTAAAATTAATTAAAATAACAAGCATTGATATCTTGTCAGTGTTTTTTAAATAAAAATATATATCCAAAGTTATATCAAGTAAGTTTTCAACTCAAGGGGCCGTCCATAAAGTACGTCACGCTATTTTTGACCACTTTTGACCCCTCCCCGTCAGAAAGTGTCACAAAACTCGGGACCCCCCCCCCCCCCCCCACCTAAAGTACGTCAAACTTTCGAACTTTAAAAAAAATTAACAACTAATTAAAATTTAATCGAAAACTTAAAACACACGTCACTATTAAACTGCCTTAAAATACAAATATTAAAAGAACAGTCAGATTATTAAATGACTTTAATAGTAGAATAACTAATTGTCAACGGTTTTCACAGTTATTCCTTGAAACAGTAACTCAATCAATTGAATTTGAAAAGAAATTGCAAAAATTAGACTTGAAAATTATTAAACAACACCATTTATCTGCTACCTGTTCATTTACAATGGGTGAGGTAAAATTTTAGATAATCTTCCGATTATGCATTCTATTGACACAGGATAAAAAGTAGATTAGCGAAACTTGACCTCAACCAGTGATTAAATTATAAAAATGGAAACAAAGCAACGTGACTAAAAAAGGACTAGATTGACAAATTATGTGAGCAGCTAAGTGCTATATCGAATATGTTTATAGTGGGCCTGTGAATTATGTTTAATGAGAAAAATATTAACTAGACATCATCCATCCATGGTGAAGTAAAGTGTTCATTCATATTTTTTAAGTTTATGATAATAATGATTATATTATACAAATATTTCCTCTAAATCCTAAATCGTTTGTATTATAATACAAATTCCAAATTTCTTGATCAGTGATATAATTATGCAGCAGGCAACAAAGAAATATCACTTTCGCAACAGTACACTAGCGCTCCTAACTAGCATGAGGAATTGTGAACAAAACATTGAAAAGATAACATTTCATGCTACTTTGACATAAAACTAATTCAAGTGTTTAAAAAAACTATTGAAAATTATTTTTAAAACTATTAAATTTTACTAACAAAAAATAAAAATAATAAAATATAAATAAAATTAAAGATATATAAAAATGCGACGTCACTCTTGGCCTGAGCCCCCCGTCCCCCTGTCC
>MUZC01002175.1:557708-584164 GCA_002072015.1 Radix auricularia
CCCCCCCCCTTTTGAAGCGTGACGTAGGCCTACTTTATGGACGGCCCCCAAATAAAATACATTTAAAGAAGTACATTTAATTTAATAAAAACACAATGCTCTAAATTAAAAACAAATAGTCATTTAAATTTTAAAAAACTTTTATACATCGGTTTTCCAGAAGCTATATTTGCAGTTGAAGTTACTTACCTAATGCAACTCTGATCTTTCCCACATACTTTAGGAAATTGTATCTGAACTGTATCTACCCAAATTCCAAGAATGTTGAAAAAAATAAAGGTTTTCGTCATTAAAAAACCATATAAATAAACGTCAAACTAGGATCTATCATTTAATGAACAGCCTTTCATACCAGACAGATAGTTCGATGTGTTTGGACGATATGATTGGTCCATTCTCAGTCACGCTCAGGGGCTTGTCACAAAAAATTAAGATTTTTCGTTTCAACACGACTGTCATTTATAATTGAGATAATAGTGCTTGTTAACTTTAATACTTCTAAAACTACCTTTGTGGTCAAGATTTGTTAATATGAGCTCTTGTTACCTAATTAAATATAGAGTTGATGTCACTGAGATAAGTCACCTGTCTAACTAGGACGGAAACACAAATGCCTCTTAGAAGCAGGGTATTAAAAATGAGACACCAGATGGCCACCACCTTTCAAATGCAAGTTAACCACAGGAATAGACAAAAATAGAACTTTATTCACTATATACACTTAAAAGTCAACAAATATTTTTAAAAAAAAAAAAGATTATTTTTTTTCCGAAAAATCTTAATTTTAGTTTTACAACCGACAATAACAAAAATTCCAGTGAAAACTACCCAGGAATTTCTGCTAGTTATCAACTATGTCTCCTGAACTTGCATGACATTTAGAACTTTAAAATTTAAAACACTTTAAAAAATAATGTACTTTCTTGCCTAACTTGTAACGAGGAGATGAATGAATAATCATTTCATTTTATAAGTAAAAAATAATTGTTGACATTCATGGCTCTCCATTACCTTTGTCCTCGGGTTTTGACCTTTTTACTCGATGGATGTGAACTTGAGAGGGCGTGTTCAAAGTTGTTAACAAAATATCTGAAAATATATTGGTCCAATGAATGTTTGAAAGGTGGGATAGAAATTTTTAGAATGACTATGTTCTAAATATCTTAATATTTTCTGCTATCCATTATTTTTTTATTTTGTTGTTACTAATGTGTTAAACAGAAGGTTATGGTGTTAGGGATAAAAAATAAAAGAGTAATAGAATGATAGAAAGATATAGAGATAGAGAGAAAAGGAAACGTAATGTGTGTGTGTGTGCATGTGTGTGTGTTTGTTTAAGAGTGAGAGAGAGAGAGAGAGAGAGAGAGAGAAAGAGGGAAGGAAAAAGACAAAATAAATTAGATTTAAGAAAGGTGTGATAAATTGTAAATAAAGATTCGATTGAGAAAACAGGAGAAAAAACATAAAACTAAAATCACCATAATAAATAATTCACCTTCTTTTACTACGAGTTTACCAACAATAAGTGCTAACATACCAACTGAGCCTCCAGTATCAGCCCAATTTGTTGTGTTAGAGGTTGCGATGAATTGATATGTCCAAAAGAGCCTGGAGGAGGGGAAATACAATTTAAGATGAAACATAAAAAATAATCTGTTAATTGTTAATTCGGTCTCATCTTTTAACATCGCCAACGTGTTTAGGCGAGAGTTTCATTCAGATAAATTACTTTGGGACATAAAAAAACAAATTACGATTTTTCACATGGTCGAATAGCTGATTTTTACAAAACTATTTAAAACTGTTGAGATGTATTTTATTAGCTCGATACTTAATGATATACTAATTGGTTCGTGCCTTGATAAAACCGAATAATTGAATATTCTATAATTTAACTGATACATGTTTAGTACTGATTAAATGTAAACATTATTTTGTTAGTCAGTAGAGGCAAGTCCGAGGATGGCTCTTAAGAATTTCTAAACCAGAATGTGAGGAGAGTGTTGTAAGGGAAACTATGCAACAGAAGATTACATACATTATTAAACAATACAAAGACGATGCGTTGGAAAGGGTGTGGGGACTAACGTCGGCAATGAGCATGCGCCAATAGATTCCTATTATATTTTCAGCTATTACATCGCCAAGGTGCTAGATAATGATTGTTCAAGTCTAAATTTTGTCAAAATGCACTTGGAAAGAACCATTAATTAGCGGAGTAGTGTAGTCTCAATGATAACAGCTGGAGCCGAAGACTTCGATCATTTAATTGCATTAAATGTCTTCATTTAACTGGCCAAAAAGACTTACATACGATATGGATTCAGGATATTATCATATATGTAAAAATTGTTATTAGTTTGAAGCCAGTAGTTCTAAATATTATAATTTATAAGGTTAATGTCAGTGATTCTTGGTATTTGTTAATTAAATAAAAAATATGGAAATAATGAGTTTGTATGCTCATTAGATCTTTGATTTAGCTTTGTAATGTTAATGATGCCAATGGAAGAAGAGTAATTATTTGTTACATTTAAATGAAAGCGTTCAGCTTTCAATACAATTTAAGATTTAATATTTTCAAGCACCGTGTTAAGCTTGAAGCTTGTAATAAATCTGTAAAACGATTCTATTTCATTTCATATACAACTGCTGTCTAAGGTCATGCAGTTTTTCTCGGATCACGTGAATGCTGACAAATCGGGTTAGAGGGTTTATTCATTTCAGAGCTGAAATACTAAAAGAAATCCACCATAACTTTTTTCATATATATTTATGCATGACAGAAAGTGTCTGCATTTAAACAACTGAACTACCTGTGCTGTGAATAATAAAAGAAAAATATGGAGTTTTGATGAATTGGTAAGTTCGCAACGTGCAAAACGTGTGCATTTTGAAGCAAGCAGGAACGACTCTTTTTTATATTGCTTTTACTCTTAGAATGTATAATATTGATCAAGATCAGGAAACCAACTTGAATAGCGAGCTCTTGAAAGGAGAAGTGATATTGGCCACATGGGACTGGAAAATTTGATCAGCTGATCGCACCGTCTATTTCCGCTTCCAATTGTATATTTCCCAACCGATTTAGTAGATGGATATTTACTTAGAAAACGTATTTTATTTGCCATTAGACTTTTAATGATATTTTTACTCTGTGTTCATAAAAACATTTGTAAATTTTTATTTTACACCATAGTATTTATAGAATGGAAGATTACAAAAAAGATTTTGAGATTAGAATAATAAAAGTAAAGCTTTGTAAATGTACAAATGCATATAAATCCTCAAGGGAAGAACGGCAATGTGAAATTTAGTTATCCCTGTATTTGATAAAGAGTCAAAAATAGAATACCCTGAAAGAGGTTTGATGACAAAATTATATCTTTGACCTCATAAAATTTAAAAATCTATTTATTTAATTTATAAGATATCTGTATAATTTTGAACGTTTAAATTTGAATATCTCAAAACCACAAAAACTTGACATAGCCGTTTCTTCCATTTAGCTCTTCATATGTAAACATTTCGGTTCATGTTTAAATCAGTACAGCCGTATAAATTCAAATAATAATATTCAATATATATCATGAAAAGCTAAGTAAGTAGGAAAGACATAAGAAATAAGATTACCAGTGCTTAACATAGCGAATATACAGGATAGCTGAAGAGGAAGAAGGTGTTTAAAAAAACGATTAAAAAAATCAAAACTGAAAAAAGATTTTAAGGTTACGTCAAGTTTTGTACAGGGTTTAAATCATATGGAAACAGCAAATTAAATCACTTATTAATCTATTTTCCCATATTAGTAACGGCAATATTTAAAATCCCGTTATAATTAGCACCGAAAATCTCTTTGGAGATTTCAAACAAGCATTTTTCTTAGACTTCTTTCCACCCGCAAACAAAAGAGGAAATTTGTGGTTTAACAAGGTTTTACCTTCATTGTTTTATATAAAGAAATCGTTAATGTCTCCTTTATTTTAAGATAGAAGAGTGAACTGTTCAATTAAAGACATATTCAGTCACAGTTAAACTTCGTCACACTTTGTACAATGCAACCCTTCAAACGTAGCGGTTTAGGGGTTTTCAGCAGAATAAGATTAACACTAAAATATCTTAATAATTTGGCCTCACATTTTCCTAATTCACATCTTAGATTTTGTTTGAGAGAACTGGCGGGTTAGAGAAACTGTTATGTAAAAAAAAAAAATAATTCGCTATTAACATTTTTCAGAAATGTGATAAAAGGAAAATATTTTACGTCGACCTACGCCAGGGGTCGGGAAACTTTTTGTCTAAGAGAGCCATAAACACCACATATTCTGAAAAGGAACTGTTTGAGAGCCATACACTATGTTAAAAATAAAATTCAAGTAAATGTTTGCATTTTGTGTAATTTTATGCATAAAATTACAATATTTATTTCTTTGGATTCTTTTTAATAACATTGGTATGCTGTTTTTTTCTTCTAATCTATGCAACTTATTAAACCAAAATAATCGAACATTTGTCTGAGAGCCAGATGCAGCCATCAATAGAGCCACATCTAACTTACGAGACATGGTTTCCCGACCCTTGACCTAGGCCTTAAAAACAAATTCTGCTTGATTTGCAAGTCTCTAACTGCATATAATGCTAACAAATAATTTAAAACCATCTATAAATATTGTGTTACATAAGTAGGCATAAAAAGAAAAGACATTTAAAATGACTTAGAAATAAAAAGGGGTCACTCACTTCATTTTGGTGATATCGGCATTTATCGGCCTCCCCGTTGTTATAGTTAGCCTCTGACGCCTTCCCGGGTGGTAGATGACCACTGTGTCCTGGTTCCTGTTACAAGACACTGTCCTCTTGTTAGCGGCGTCTCTTTTAAAGAAACCTGGTGACGTGACGTACAGAAGCACCCTCTGGACATTGGGACACGCAAAGACCGAGGCTGGAAATAGAATTGGGACAGTAAATTTAATTCTCACAGGCAACTCAATGTGGTCAGTGTTATATTAAGCCCTGCTGAGCCAATCGGAAATCTTTTTTTATTCCTACCCTTCTACAAACCATTCCCTCTATTCTTCACCAACTGAAATTAGTTAAAATTAACTACATTACGTTCATCATACCATGTAATAAGGACTAACACTCTCAACAACAACCAAAACTAAGGTATAAGGGCTAAAACATATTTTGAAATAGAAGAAAGAATGTAAATTTTATATTTATTAAGGAAATAAAAGACTTTTCCAGAGACGCAGATGGATAAAATGGCTGCTACATAACGCAAACTAGCTTCATTATAGTGGGGGAACGAATCTTTGCCCACCCTCTATTGATGGCTCTGGACCAACAATACATTAAAACGTGTTCGATTTACTTTGTAAAAAGTAAAAACAAATGTTATATTCTACATATTTTTAAAATCATTTAGAGATTATTTTAAAAATGTTTGTATTTCACTTTGTCAGCTCACGAAGTTTTCTTTTTCTTTAAATTTTATAGATCTAAGAAGTTCTAAGTTGATAAATCGGAAATTCGATTAAAAAGTTTTTTATATTCGGGGCTACAATTTCGCTAGTTATGCCATTATAAGGAAGAAAGAGCGAAAGATTAAGAAAGAGATATCGTTACATAAATAGCTATATGATAGACAGACAGACATACAAATGATAGATAGATAGATAGATAGATAGATAGATAGATAGATAGATAGATAGATAGATAGATAGATAGATAGATAGATAGATAGATAGATAGATAGAGATTGAGAAATGAAAGGTCAGTGCTTGGCGCAATAGGTGATTCTCAAAAACCGGTTAATTCGCATGTTAGACCCTCTAACTCAGCATGTCTTTTAAAGAAAAAAAATCACCCTCCCCTTTTCGCTTTCCGGATGAATAGGAGTCTTACAGATATATTTGTTATAAGACATTATTCCTAATATACTACAACTACAACAGTTGCGCAATGCTAGTCCATATGTAATTGAAATTAAAGGCATGTCTTTCTTTCTTGGAAAGACTTTAAAATAAAAGAAACACAAGTTTCAACGTGATTTATGCAAGAAGAAGGGGGTGGCCGGATATTTTTTTTTTACTATTTGCTGGAATCGGATAGTTTGGCTCAAATATTTTCCGGATCCGGATATCTCCACATTTAAATGTAAGAGCTAAGGGAGTGTACTTTGTTACCTTCTATTTAGTATTTAATACTATTAATTAAAATATTTATGCATATAAGAAATATCTGCTATCTACAAAAACAATCTGCAGTATTATCAACGATGAAAATTTTTACAATAAATTGAATGAAGGCACTTAAACGACGTTCAACAAACTGTGTAGTGTGTACCAAGCGAACTGTTGTGTACTGAGCGTGTAGTGTGGTGTACAAGGAGTAGTGATCTAGAGCCAAAATAAAAACTTTTCTTTTATTCTGACGATTTAAGTTTAATATGCTGTTAGTTAACTTAGTTTCTTATCTAATGTAGTTAAGTAATACCCATACCGGCCATACTTGTAACTTTTTAACTTAATATTTTGTTCTCGTATTGAAATTGATTGTTTAGCTATATATTTTGCATGGTTTTGAATGATTTCATGATCAGCGCTTTTTAATTTGTTTATATTGTTATTTATTAATAATTTAATGTATAACTTAATTTATTACTTGACTTATTTTGGCTAATTGTAATATTCACAATAGACTAGAGTTTAAAAATTATCAGAGTGAATAAGATACAACACGTAAACAAGCAAAATTTTAATGTTTAAGTTCGCAAATCAAATCACAATTGATATTCGGATGCTATCCGGATCTGCCATAAATATTTGGCAAACCGGATAGTGGCAGAAATCAATATATCCGACCCGGATATCCGGCATGATATTCGGCCACCCCTTAGCAAGATATGTAAAAAAATCTAAGAGTTTGAGACAGGTCATCGCATGGGAGATCGGTTGAGAGAACAACCGTTCGCTATAAATGAAAAAGCCCTATGCGCCATCTCTAAACATTTGAACAGTGCCTATCATTGCGGGATTTCATAAATTGAACTTACTGGTATTCTATTTGCGATCAATACCCATGATAGGATCTACAATCACATAGACTTATAAAACGATTTGGTATGTAGCTTCATGCGCATTAAACTAAATTTACAATTTTCCCTTATTTTTGGAATATTTTTCTTAGTTTTATTTTAATTATGTTACTTTATTCCTTTTCGTATAAACTTATGTGTTTTAAAAAATATCTGTAATTAATTATTAATTTTCCATGACACAGAATATATTATATAATGTAAATTTAATTTAAATAATTTTGTTTGTTTGTGTTTAAGAAGGCATCAACCAAAACATCTTATTTTGTTTCAGTAAATAAATATATCTTCAACTTCTTGTCTTGATCACACAATTTGTTTGTGTATCTTGTATTTGGGCTCTTCAAGAAGAATACAGTTGACAAATTATTATTTAAATTATTTTTTGTAACATCTATAGTCTTTAAATGACTTAATTACAAATATGTTTCCCTTTCAAGTATAGTATAATGTCGAGTGATTTTTTGGTTTTTATTTAATTAGATCCTTATTTGTGTGTAATATTTCAATAGAAACGCATAATGTTATTTTCAAAGTACACACACTTAAATTTGAAAGCGGCGTTTCTCTAGCACATTGTTTGCCTACATCAATCAGTTGTTCAAATTTGTTTTACGTTCTAAAATATAAACAGAGAAGCAAAACGACCTAAAGCTTAAACTTAAAGGTCAAGGCCCGAACTGATCCAATTCAGCATTCCAGGGACGTCAGCTGTCAAACGATCTTTTGCTTGGTCTCACGAGATCAAACCTCCTGCTGTAACTGGAGCAGCTGTAATTAAATATTCTGGCGCATGTTTTGAATGTCTCTATCTTTCCTCTCTAGCCCAACATTCTCTCGCTCTGTTTCCTCCAATTTCTGAGTATTTATATTTCTTTCTTTCTTTATATATTTATAAAGGGATGTTATCGATTAATTTAAATTTAATCGTTAACTTATGAAAAATTACCGAATAATTAATCGATAATTTTGATTAAGCTAGAAATAAGATGTATGACGTCATTAAACTAAAAATTTAAAGGGACGAACCAATAAAAGATAACTAACATTTGTTACATTTAAATATAAATAGATAGATAGATAGATAGATNTATATATATATATATATCTTTCTCTATCTCTCTCATTGAGTTTCTTTAAACAACCGTTACTCTGGCCCTTTTCGTTAAATTAATAATAGTTAAAACGCTAAAACAAAATATACACAAACACTCAGATTCACAGATAAACACAAAAATAAATAAAATGCATCATTAATAAACAAAATTAAGTCATTTAAAATTCAAATTTATAATCTCATAACATGTAAACTATGTAGTAATTTTTGTTGATAAGAATATATGTATATAAGCTAACAGGAATATTTTAATGCTAACGTTGTTTTAATCAGACTTAAAATTAATGCAAAATGATTTTAAAAAAAAAAAAACTGTATTCCCCTAGATAGGGCATTCAAATTTGAAACTAATAATTCCCATGTTACATTCGCCTATTTTTACTTTCTTTTTTTTCCAACTCCTAACGTTTAAATTAATTTTTCTCATTTCGTAACATATTTTTTTTTATGAGGAAGACTCTGCATTGCGCATACAGGAAGCCTATTTCTTAAAATGAAAAATATTTTTTTTAAAGATCTAGAATTTTTTATATTATAGTTTATTCCAAACCCTTATAAAGACATGGCTCCCAGCACTGCCTGGGCTGCAGCAGAGTTAACGAGTCTCCATGTTTTCGATTCCAGATGGATGAATAATGCCCTCGGGCTTCAATCTTCGCACACTCTCTATTCTCCATTTCTAAAGTGAATTATAACTGTTTTTGTTGTCGTTGTATCGGGCGATATTAAGACCTTTAGATGGCTTGCATGCAACAAAATGAGGAAAATTTTAAAAAATAATAAAGCAAGAGAAAGTAAAGGATATTTCTTATAATCAAATTTAACGCTAATGAGTAATATGTCGACGCTAGTGATGAAATTTAATAATACAAAAAAAAAAAAAAAATAATAATAAAAAAGAGCAGTAGTGGAATAAAGAAGATAAAAATATAAAAACATGAAATTAAAATAAAAAAAAAAAAATTAAAAAAACAAAAAACAAACGAAAAACTATCAGTAAAATATCATAAGGAAAAAATCACCATACTATTAATATGACTATGAAAGTATCAGCCCAAAAATCAGCCATCACTGGAAAGTAATTATTTATAGTGGTCCCTTGAGAAGTTCTCGATCTCATTCGAGCATGGGGGACACTAAGGAATATCTTTGACATTGTCACGCCCTAGGAACTACTTGAGAATTCTCCCAAAGTCTCACCAACTATAATTATTTATGTAGTATTTATATCAGTTTCTAATATTTAAAACCACAAAAGAGTTCTAGAGATCAAAACAGGGTTTAGTTTTTTAAAACAGAAAATGTAATGTTGCTTACTAAATTAAACAATGAATGTTTTTGTTTAAAAAAAAATTAAAGGTATTTCTTTAAAATGTATACATTATAAAATAAAGAATAAATGTTTATTTTTGAGGCTTATTTCTTTAAAGTCTTGTTAGTGGAAATGAAGATGCGACTGTCAACATTTAGGTTTTCATAGAAAATAATATCGGATTTACGCTGATGTTAAGTAAAAAGAACAACAAAAACTCATCTATATTTCTACATGTATCTATTAGTTTCCCCAGTAAACACTATAACGAGACAGTAGCGCATCGCCTCCTCGACAGCCAGGTGATTCAACGCTCCAGACTAATCAAAGAATCAACCTACCAGACTACAACAGCATGCTACCAACGAAAAGACAAACAGTGTTTTTAAAATTCTTTACAATGGTATTTAAATGAAAATGAAATATTTTCAAGTATATTCAGCGGGATGACATTTTCTTTTACATTTCAAGCTTTTATCTTGGACACGTTTCATATTTTAGCACATATAAAAAAGTTTTTAATATTTATTAAGTTACTTTGAATGTAATTTTTTAACTGTAAGATTTTAATGCACCACTCAGAAGGAAATGAACCAGATAGAAGATAGAACTGTGGGAAGTAAACAAGTGGAACCTCTAACAAATGCTTGATTTCACACAAGTTTGAGACGGGACGGTTTGCTGTTGAGCCCACGTTATGGAATAAATGATGTCTGCAACATGTATAGATGGTTTTAAGAAGACTCCCGGGGATAAACGAACAAAAATAAATAAAAAGCAGTGTGTCTGAGCGTGGAGGGGGTGAGATTCATGTCTACTTAGGGTAGCATGGGACATAGATGTTACATCTCTGGGTCGGGAAGAATGCCAAGATTCTAAAGCAAGTTCTTAAATAAAACATATAATTGGAAACTTGTGAGGAGAAGCAGTGTTGTGCTTTTTTTCTCACGTCTTTTTTGTAACGCACCGACCCGCCTGGCTGTCTGTCTGCTAAATTAAACCAACTTCACGATTACAAAGAGAGTTTTTAGTTGGCACGGCTGCACATCTCACACGATAGCATGTGTTAGCGGACATCCCTCTTCCCAATTAAAAATATTTTTTTTAAAAACAAAGTTTTGACTTATTTTGAACTAGAAACGCTTATCTTTGGAATAAATTTTTAGCTGTTAATCAGAATTTTTAATTGTACAAACTATACTTTTATACTGAAAAAAGCGGCACCAGTGGCGTAGCTAGGAATTTGTAGGGGTTTGGGGCCCGGGGGGCTTAACCTCTTTGGGGGCCCAACACCCATTGCGGTAGCGTCATAAACAATGTAAAAACAATTTCAGACAATAATTTGAGCCCCCCTCAAGTGGGGGCCCTGTTGGACTTTTGAATTTTCTCCCCTCCCCCTCCCAATGAACGGCACTTTTCTTTGTTATTTTCTAGTTGTCTATCTGTATGAAATATGAGCTTATCTAAACGCTTTCACTTCCCATGCGACATGTCTAGCATCTAGTCCATTGAGTGTTTGCTCGTAACATCTAATTATAATATGAATTTTGGAGGCTTTAGCGAAAACTCGTTAAAAATTATTTTGTTAAATGATTCTGAAGTTAAATTTACTGTAAAACTTAGATTTTTCTATGTTTAGGTATCAATTATTAGGTTCACAGTTTAAATCTTCAAAACTTTAAAAATATATAAATGAATGCATACTTTTTTAAAGTGCATATATATATAAAGATTAACATCATGGATATTCAAGTTGAGTGAATAACATTAGATCTTTTATCAATTAAAATTATCAAAAACAAACAAGTGGCTTAAATAAAAGGGCTTGCAATTTCTAAGACCGGAAGACGTCAAAACCCATTTGGTCATTTGACCTATTTTTAAATTGAGGTCAAACTTTTTTGAATCATCCGTAACATCAGTGGGTATTGATACACTGATCTCACTAAAACCATCTTCTAGATGCAATTTTTTCACACTTAATATTGCAGCTGAATAATTTATTTAAAAGCAGAAGACTTAAAACTAATGGAAAAAAGCCAATTTTAAAAATGAGTGTAAGTGGTCTTTTGATAGTCGTAAACATTAGTCCTAGTCCTAGCGTAATTGTAATCGTAGTCAGTATTAACTTACTAAACACTAGCCCCAGATCTAACGCAATTGTAATCGTAATCAAGCATTAACTTACAAAACACTAGCCAAAGATCTAACGTTTAATTGTAATCGTAGTCAAGTATGAACTTACTAAACACTAGCCCCAGATTTAACGTAATTGTAATCGTAATCAAGCGTTAGCTTACATTTATTTTAATTTTTAAAAATTGTTTTCTCAAGAGTAGAGTCACGGACCTTACCTTATCTGTTACAGGCGCGCCTTCTATACCGAATATTATTGCGTCCTATAGTTATTTACGTTTTGTCTCTAGTCCTGGATTCTTATTAGAGTATTAAATGCTGAAAAAAATTTGTTTTTTCTGGTTTCTTCAGGCAACCAAATCTACGCCCGATTCCGGACGGGAAGAAAAAGTATTTGTAATTTTGAGTGTTTGTTCTTGCATACGGATAAGAAAGGTGTTTTTGATCTTATGTCTATCTGAGGGTTGTATTAAGTTATCTTTTTGTTGTAGTTCTAAATTAGAATTATTTGCTTTTGTATAATTACTACTTAACTCTTAGTTTTTATATCCTCTAGTCAAGGCCACCACTAGAAATGTTTTGTCCACTGACAATGTTTTGTGCCTGAAGCCTTTTCCCAGCACCCCATAGGCCAAAAACCTTGAAATATGTATACGAAATGATCGAAATGTAGCTTAAATAAGGGCAACAATGCTGGCTGCATTTATGAATACCAATTTCATACTTGGAAAGTTGAACCTTCTCTCAAATAAAAGTTTGACTGCAGGAAGATAGAAGCGAAAGCAATGACGGGATTGAAATACTACATTAATGAGATATGCTTATGCAACTGGTTACTTAAAACGGTACAATTATATCAACGTAATAATTAAGAGTAACGTCTGGTTATTTTTTAAAATACGTTCTAGCCTAACTGCTAATAAATAATAATAACCCCTTGTCAGACCATGGCGGCTTATGGGGCAAGTGAAGTAGCATTCACAACTTTCATCAAGTTTCACTAAGCTACCACTAATGTGCAAGGGACTATTTGGCTAGCACAATGCCCCGGGGACCTTGCCAGCACCGAGGCTAGAGCCCGTGACTCTCTTTTCCCTCAGTTCGACAGCCCAGGGCGCTACCGCTAGACCACCGCACCCCAGCCTAACTGTTAGGGTTATCTAAATGGTGTGCAATCAGTATGGTAAGGTATAGGATTCTGTATTTATACACTAACATACTGACTATATCAGTATGCGGTTTTTCCTGGCGGAATGTTAATTGAAATGAAACATCTTCAGATTTAGCAGAGATGTTAGGAGCATCGCTGTGTTTACAAAATTGTGCAATTACATTTTTGGATTTCAATTCTTTTTCCCGTTTCTCCCTGTGTTTCTTTTCCCGTCATTTTTGAGAATCAGACTTGTGTCGATTCATTTTATGTTCTAATTTGAACTGTTTGGCATATAATGGTAACTTTATCATACAAACGTTGGAATAAGTAACAACTTACTTAGAAAGAAGTTATCTCAACTAACGTTGTAGGCTAATTGCCAAGAAAAGTTAATATTGTCAAAATACTAAATAAATAAATAAAATAAAATAAATAAAAATAAAAAATAAAAAAATTCCTGGATTCACCCCCTGGCAGCGGCCCTGCTCTAGTGTTTGAAAAGGGGGGGGGGGTAGAATTTTAGTTATATATATTTTTTTATTACATCTGTTTCTTTTTAAAGAGACTGTTTATTTAATTTTTTAAAAATAATTTCATTGACATAGGGAATCCATGACAGTTTTCCATTTATTATTGCTCCTAAGTATTTTACATCTTTAGTTTGGATTAGTTTTTTCCATGAATGAAATATTTTGAAAATATTAGTATTTTTTCTTTATTTCTCTTAACAGTTCACACTTTTCTGGGTGGAAAGACACACCCCAGTTAGTTTCCCATTTTACCAATTCATCTAAGACTGTAAGATTTTTCTATTTTGTTCTGATTTAATTGCTCTATATATTATACAATCATGAGCAAATAACCTAACTTTTGTTCCTGTTGAGATGTTTTTGGGCACTGATAAATTTACAGAACTCATACTCTCAAGGACTTTCTATTTCGCATAATATAAAACATCACAGAATATAATAAACATTAAGGTTATAATTAATTGAATGAGATCATCTAAACGATTTGTGAGATATCCTTCTTGTATAAATAAAGGGATTGTAGATCTTGAACTTGAAGTCAAATTTTAAGCGTATTCTCATAACAACATTTTAGTCAATGCAAGGTGTGCCTAAAGAAGTCTAAAATTTTATTTTGAGAATTGTGTGTTGTACAAGATGTTCAAAAAAATAAATTGAGTATAAGCTTGTAGGAATTACACAATATTTTTACAAGTAAATTGAGAAGACATCAGCATCGAATTATTAAAGAGTTTGTGGAAAAAGCATTGAAATAATACCACACAGTCTGCAAAGACTATTCATTTTTCTTTTCAAAACAGTAATAAAAAATGTTTTAGGTTACGAAGATTGAAAATAAATTACACCTCCCTGTCCACAAATAAACCGCTTGCTTTATGTTTGCCCTTTTCCGGCTTTTAATGACAACAACACTATTACATGTAATCATTTACTTTCTTGGACTATTTTGTTATACAAAACATATCATTGGTTACTCTAGTTAACTCGATGGTCAATGTTCACCAAGCACTTCTCCTCTGACTTCACCCAAAAATGCGTCAATAAACCAGGAGCAGTCACGTGAACATATTTACTCGCCAGAATTGACCGACTGGGTCTTTTGTGACGCAGACCCCCTGTCTGTGATGTGTGTTTACACAATATTTGCTGGCGTGGAACACTTTACAAGAGATGGTTAATCCTGGTGGCCAGCACCATCTCTTTTTCTAAAGCCCCCACATTGTGTTGATTTACACTATTGGGGCTGCCATGAAAACCCTTTTCCTATAGTAACTAATTTGAAATATGCATTAAGTCAGCACGTGCCATCGACTATTGTTTATGAGAGACGACCATCTTGGGGTCAAGATAAGCACGTTTATTGAGAATTTATTGAGAATGCATAGCTTCTTTTTGTAGAGAGGCTGAAGGGGATACCCGTATAGCTACTTAAGATGAGTATTGAAGATTAAATCATTAATCAGAAACTAAATTTATCAGCAAAAAACTGCATTTGTGAGAATGTTGGACAAAGGAGACTAACAAATGTAATCATAGCACATGCAACTCTTTGAATCAAACAAACAAAAACTTGAAACCATGAAACTTAACAATAAAAATTGACTCATTAGAATATGTCAACATGGGGAACATTGCACACATTTTGTTTAAGAGATAAGGCTAAGAAAATTATGTATAACGACATGTAAAATATTAACATTGATATAACTCTACTGCCCCTGTAAAATATTGACATTGACACTATACTGCCCCTGTAAAATATTGACATTGATACTATACTGCCCCTGTAAAATATTGTTGACATTGACACTATACTGCCCCTGTAAAATATTGACATTGATACTATACTGCCCCTGTAAAATATTGACATGGACACTATACTGCCCCTGTAAAATATTAACATTGATACTCTACTGCCCCTGTAAAATATTGACATTGATACTCTACTGCCCCTGTAACTGTAAACTTTTGACTATGGTACTACACGATTCCTGGAAACTATTGACAATGACACGATGTCCTCTTTAACATATACCATATCCATCCCAATTTTAAGAAACCAACACTTGTTTTGACGCGTAACTAAATAATGTTTAAACAGTTATAAAATACATTGTAACGACGCACTGAAAACTGAAATCATAGAAACTGTAATCACGATCTCACCTTGTAAGCGTCTTCCAACTCTTTTAGTCTCAACCCTTACAAGGGAGTTCGGGTTATGGCACTCCAACTTCGTTTTTGTCTGTTCTGTGGGTTGGCTGCCATCAATGGGTTGGCTACCCTCAGGGTCGGAACTGTTATGTGGCTCCGGTGTCTTATGTTTGAGGGTCGCCATCCGGGAACAAAGTCTGGGGCGACCCTCTTGGGAGTGAACTCCGGCGCTAAGGACTAGACCCAGCAAAATAACAGCTGACACGACGTTCCGCACCTGACGACTCATTTGTTCTCGCTACAGACAGAAATTAAATAATTCGTCATTATATTTTAAACTTTTCATAGCGAAGAGTGTCTCAATTTAAAAAAAAAAACAACTCTGGACCATTTTTGTTTTCTCGGATAGCAAGATGAATGTAAGTGGTCGTTTGGCTAACTAGCCGGGGTCAGAAGTAACAATGGAATTGGGCTGAGTAAGATTTTGATTAAGATGATAAGATGTATGGAATAAGAAATACGTTGGAAAACATGCAACAATTTAACGTAGTTATAATACACGTTTAACAAGGAAATTTTTATCGTTGAGTAAGCGCGCAGATTTTTTGTTTCAGTTAAATTCAGTAGTTTTCAGATGAGGGAACTCAACGATTTTGAAGTCTATTGTCTAGCAATCTTAAAAGACTTTAAGTTTAAGACAAATATTTCAATATGGTACCAATCATTCAACTGTTAAAATACTTTTTTTTGACGAGTTTCTTTTCTTCATGACCGTATCGTAATCCGATTTACTTTTTTCCTACTGTATTGTTGACAATAAATATAAAGCACAATATGAGAATGATAGTTAAATTTTTGAAAGCAAAGAAGCGAAATTTAAAAACAAAACTGCCAAAATTAATCAAATTTAACATCAGCTTAAATATAAACGGCTCAAAAAATCAAAGAAATAACATAAATATATGTAAAAATATGTTTAAAAAAATATGATTGAACTACGCTTGATCAAGGCGTGAAGTAAATGCGTATTAGGCAAGAATTGACCAAATGTCAACATTAGAAGCAAATTAATTTTTTAAAATCATATTATGCAGACCGCTGCTACTTAAAGGATAAAGGAAAAACAGTATGGGATCAGAAATATTGTTTTTTAAAGTTAGATTAAGAAGAAATAGGGATATAAGGAAGAAGGGAAGAAATATGAACACAGACTCTAAGAGAGAGAGAGAGAGAGAGAGAGAGAGGGAGAGAGAGGAAGAGAGAGAGGGAGAGAGAGAGAACTCACGGATGAAATCTAACAGTAGAAATAAAAGTGTGCTATAAAAGCAATACATTTAAACAACTAAAAAATCCACAAAGTTAACTCAGCCATAAACAACGTTAATGCAAGGGAAAAAAAGTGTTTCCTTTGTATAAATAACACGATAAGGCTAGATCACAAATTAAAGCGTTTCAGGATAATCTAAATGAAGTGAAAACATCCACGAAGCATAAAGTCAACAAATTACCGAAGAAGCAACGAACGCTCTCATCATGACAAAGATTACCTCCGAGAGTTAAGAACCTAAAGAAAACACTCGCGGACAATACTTGACGTCAGCAGCAAATCGTTCATCCACGACGTTTAAGCTGCCGTTTGATTGCAACAGTGACAGTAAACGCCCGAGTCCTGTCTCGCCATTGACAGTCGTTTTTTAAGCATCGTCAGAGGAGGAAGAAAAAGGCGATCGGAATAAATATTGTTATGGGATGGTAGAGCACTCAAGTTTCAACGAAACCGACGCTTATTTTTAGGAGGTTGGGTCGAGTGATCGATAGAGGAGTACAAAGGTGGGGAGAGGAGCGGAGGAACGCGCGGACGCTGCGGTAGCGTCAGAAGCATTTGGTACCAGAAGACATTAGGAAATGGTTAAGGGCGGATCAGGCTTGAGATAGGAACAAGGATGGTTGGGGGGGGGGGGGGGGGGGGGGGGGGAAAAGGGGGGGGGAAAGTTTTTGGGGGGGGAAAGCGGGGGNGGTTGGGGGTGGAAATAGGGAGGGAGACATTCTTCAGGGCAGAAATGCCGTGCATTTGTTAGACTCAATTTTGACAGCCGTTTATGGCATATCTGAGAAAAACAGTTAGGATAATATAACTTATTTTAGATTGCGTGTTGTTAAAAAAATAATTAAATAATCAGCAAGGAAAAAAGTTAACTTTAATTAGGGCTGGTATTGATAAAAAAATTGTTCGGTTAATCGGGAAAAATGCTATCTATTAATCTATTAATATCGATTAATTATATTCTATACAACGCATATATATATCCCATTAAGTCGTGATTCATTATTAATCGATTAAGTCACGCTAATTACATGGCTTACAATTTTTTACGTAACACAGCTAATTCTTTCTGCTATGAAAGAAATTGGGGAAAATATTTTTTTCGTACGTACGTCTAAACAGATAACAATAAAATAAGGGAAAAATATGTAAGTAAAAAAAATTATAATAAATAGGGACATTTTTTAGAAATAGTTTCTTAAATTTTAATCGAATTTAATAGATCAAATTAATTTTAATTTTTTAATGATTAATCGATTAATCAATCGTTAATTTCCACAGCCATACTTTTAATACGTTACAGTTGTAAATTAATTTATTTTTGCTCTCAGGCATAATAACTTAAAAGATTAAGTAACTTATAAGTGGCTGAAAACTTTCAATAATATGTTTATTTTATTAGTGAAAGCATCTTCAACTGAAGAGATTTCGAGACTAATGCCCATGGCGTATCAAAATAGGTTTAACTCAAGCTTCATTTTAGATCCTTTTCACCCTGGGAAATTGCTGCATAATTAGGAGTCGTTCATAAATGACGTCACTCACCTAAAAAAGGCGGGGGGGGATGAGGGGGTTGAACATTTGCGACGAAGTGTGACTCGAGGGGGGAATCGGCTAAAATTGCGTGACGTCATTTATGGACGGCCCCTTTGGTCATCTCAAGAACATTTCAGACAAAGGTTTCCCCCCATGTCATTTCATTTTTAGAGTAGGAAAGAAAGCGGAATTTAAAGTAAAAAAGACCGAATGCATATGAATAGCTCAAGGAAGAAACTGCTGTCACATTTGTGCACTTTTGAGATATTCAAGTTTTAAAGTTCAAAATTATACAGATTTCTTATAAGATAACTAAATAGATTAAAATTTTTAATAGGGTCATATGCATACTATTTTCATAAAACCTCATTCAGAACATACTATTTTTGACCCTCTATCACATACAGGAAATAACTATTTTAAAAAATGTCACATTGCCGTTTCTTCCTTGTGGTCTTCATATACATTTGCCCTTATTCTGATTCTAACACGAACGGCTTTTCGTAAAATATATAAATCTCTTGGTAGGAAATAAAAAAGATCATTGCTAATTGTGCTCAAGAAGGAGAAATAAAAGATGGATATATATTTTAATGAAGTAAAAATGGGTCATATAGCTAATACATACATATGCAATGAACATGTATTAGGGTCGTCAATTTCGGAAATTTTGTAGGAAAGGCGAAAACCTCAGAAAAATAGCATACAATTAACAAAAAAACACCAATAATCATTCAAAAATTCTGACAGCCCGTTATTAGCATTTTTAACATCTCCAATGATGTCAGAAGAACGCGTAAATCTAATGTTTTGAAAGAAATATCGACGTTGTGTTGTATTTCACGAATAAACTCCGAAATATCATTATTCCAGGGTTATTCCCTCTATTGTAAAAGTCCTTATGACTTGTTGCGCCAAAGATTCACATATTACTGATTTCTAACTAATAGAAGCTCCCTGCATTCTAGGCTATCCAGTATAAAAAATGAAAAACATGAAAAAGCGGTTGAACGAAAATGAATAAATGGATAAAACATTTATGCAGTTCATAAGGATTTCGAAAGTTATAAAATAATTTTTAATTGGTCACAATTATTGACGGCTCTGTGAAGAAGTCCTAGCGTCTCATATTGGAACATTTCCTCCCGGCCTTACATGAAGAATAATACCAATCAACGAGTAGGCAAGCAATCACAGTTGCGAAAAAAACTTTGCTCCCCTTTTTTCTCTCTTCAAAGTCAATAGTAAATAACTATTATATTTTAAAATGTGGGATTAGAAGTATTTATGTCCTTATTTTGAAGTGGATGTTATTTTTTTAAAAAGTACAAAGCTAAACAAAAAGAAGACGAACCGCCTGCGTCTTTGTAAGTACTCTTTATTGTAAAATTTATTTAGGCTTAAGTTTACTGCCCCTGATAGCAAGATCATCTATTTTTTTATTCCTCAGTTTTTAAGGTTTACTCCGCCAAGGACGGTAAAACAGAATTAGCCTCAACATATTTTTTATCGATTTTTATTAACCTGCCAGTCAGTCTGTTTGTTCGTTGTCCTCTTGAAATGGTGAGATTTTTTTAATGTTCATCCTTTGGTCAGTTTGCCGGAATTGTTGAATACTAAGTGATTTCAGGGGAAAAGCTGTTAACAAAATAATTTGAATGGCTTAATTATACAAATGAAACGTTTGAACTGCTTTCATGTCGACATTTGTGAGCGCAATTATAGTCATATGTGGGAGCTGCATCTATTTCTTTTTTGCTCCTATAACATACTGGACTGTGAAAAGTTATGAAATTTCTATCCGAATGTTTACCATGGGTCCGTCCATAAATGACGTCACGCACCTAGGGGGGAATTTATGAATTGAGACGTCACGTCAAAAAATGATAATTTAAATGACGATATTAGAGTGCAACCTTATATAAATATCTATTAAAATGATAGTAATAGGAATCGAAACATGCTCATTTTCAAATAGAAAATACGACTTTAAGGAAGGGGGGGGGGGTCAAAGCTTTGTGACGTCATATTGGAGGGGGAGTCTAAGTTTTTACGAAGAAGTGTGACGAGAGGGGAGGTAGGGTTAAAAATCGGCCGAAATCGTGTGACGTCATTTATGGACGGCCCCGTGAACAAAAGAAATATTTAAAACAATTATTAATAAAACATCTATTATGTTATCTTGCACAGAAGAATATTTAAAAATGAAAATGAAATTAATATCTATATCGTCTACATAACATCGATCCATTAACAAATCACTTAAATTATAAATTATTCACATTATGTAGCAAAAAATAAAAACAAAAGTGTATAAATAAGTACAACCAAAAAATAATTTAAAATACAATTAGTTGCATGGTCAACATATTTGATGTTTCTAATTGAATTGTAAAAAAATAATCATACATTAATAAAATTAAAAAAAAAGATGTTAAAAGTGCACTTCTAAAAAATCGATTATTTTAAAAGTTATTTTATTTTATTTTTTAATATAAATGTTATTCAATTTCAGAATTGTAATCAGTAGATCCAATATTTTTAAGTGCCATTCCCACATCTCTGGCCTATTGCTCAAACATAATGACACCCCTCCCCCCATTATACCCACTGGACAAGATTTAGATCTGAGCGATAAAACCTTGTAAGCTTAGATCAGACCCTCAAACCTTGTACACCAAACTTAGATCAGACCCTCAAACCTTGTACACAAAACTTAGATCAGACCCTCAAACCTTGTACACCAAACTTAGATCAGACCCTCAAACCTTGTACACCAAACTTAGATCAGACCCTCAACCAAACTTAGATCAGACCCTCAAACCTTGTACACCAAACTTAGATCAGACCCTCAAACCTTGTACACCAAACTTAGATCAAACCCTCAAACCTTGTACACCAAACTTAGATCAGACCCCCAAACCTTGTACACCAAACTTAGATCAGACCCCCCATACCTTGTACACCAAACTTAGATCAGACCCCTACCTTGTACACCAAACTTAGATCAGACCCTCAAACCTTGTACACCAAACTTAGATCAGACCCTCAAACCTTGTACACCAAACTTAGATCAGCCCCCAAACCTTGTACACCAAACTTAGATCAGACCCTCAAACCTTGTACACCAAACTTAGATCAGACCCCCATACCTTGTACACCAAACTAAGTTCAAACCCTCAAACCTTGTATGAACCCTTTAAATGTGTACAATTTGTGGTTTTTAATGGAGAATCGAATTTTCAAATATTTATTTGGTAATACAGGTAAGAGAGAAGCGAGTTTACTTTGCAATAAAACGCTTGCCGTATTTAAGTAGTACAATTATTTAAAACACATCACAAGAAAAAAAAAAAAACAAAAAACAACGGACTGCGATACAAAGTTGAAGAAACGACAAACATTATTTACAAAGCTACCAAGTCTTTGGGATATTGTTACAACGGTCAGTTTTATGATATCCTTCAAAATCTTTAAACGCACAATGTCTTCTTCGGATGGTGAGTTAAGGGGCCGTCAATAAATTACGTCACGCTATTTTTGACAATTTTTAAAACTTCTCCCATACCCCTGTCACAAATCTTGGACCTCACCCACTTATGTACGTCCCACATTCAAAAAAAAAAAATTAAAAATTTTTTTTTTTAATATAAAACACCGTGACGTCACACGTGGCTGAACACCCCATTCCCCCTGTTACAAACTGTCACACTTTATTACACCCCCTTTCCCCTGAGGAGTGTAAAGTACTTTATGGACGACCCTTAAGTTAAACAAAGTATGTTAGATTGTGCAAGCTTATAGTCCTCTGATATGAGAAGCAAATTTTAAAACCTTTTATTGTCAAAAACTAGAGTGAACCACATTGACTCAATCAGGGACGAACTGATATCATTTATACTTTTTATTAAATGAAATGTATTATTCCACATGTGGGAAAGCACAACCATTCCTAATAATGAAAGAGTGTTCCATAATAATGATAATAATAACCCCTTTTCAGACCATGACGGCCTAATGAAGTAGCGTTCACAAGCTTCATTGAGCCACCACCAACTAGGTGGAGATAATGTGGCTAGCACAATGCCCCCGGGGCATTGCCAGCATTCGACAGTCCAGCGCGTTACCGCTAGACCACAGCGCCCCTGTTAACAATGCATACCTGTAATTATATCAATACTCTTAATTTATTTTGAACTAAATAAAAAAACATGCAAAAACCTGAATGGAATTTTAGTATACATTTAGAAATTTTGGCTTTACAGAGTACATACATAATATCTACACCAAAGCCAGCGTACTGAAAACTAACTCCTTCAACCGTTTAAGTGTTATGAAACATAATGTACATAGTTAATATATAACATTTTATTTGTGTTAGTTTCATTTTACTAAACTGTCCTAACGTCAACTATATTTAAAATAAATACATGCAAAATATATTTTGAAATTTAAAAAAAAAATGAACAGGTAGCTTTGTATGGCGTTGGGGTACTCCGAAACATTAGCTGCTTCCCATTGATGATTGTCAAAAAAATTTAATCAAATAATAGAAACTCAAAAGAGTATTTAAACGCAATTTCCAAAAAGAATTTCCGATTTTTTTTATTCAAGTGAAATCGTTCTAGATTAAATTAAACTAGGGCTGAGGAAAGTAACGATTAATTTCTCGATTAATCAGTAAAAAAAATTTAAAATCGATTAATATTATTTTAATCGATACAAATAGCGATTAAAATTAAAGAAAATGTTTTATACAATTTTTATATTTATTAATAAATAATTGATAATAGTTTTTTTACGTACTAACTTGTCCATTTAAAAGAAAGATTTTTAAAGTGTAAATTTTAAAATAAGCCGCTTTTACACTCCTTATTCGATCTGGTATGGTTCAGGAGGAGTTTCAGTATCAAGCTCCACAGATATTCCAAATATATAAACGCAATATTTCCTACGGAAAATTGCGTTAAAACAGACAACAAATTTGAACAAAATATTTGAAGTTTGAGTTAAATTTAACTCTTTAAATTGTTAGTATTAGGTCAGAGTATGTATGGGTCTGTTTATTCCAAGCATTTCTCATTGATCTGCTGAATATGTTGAATGGCTAAACAAGATAGTTCACAGGTGATCATTAATGTGTACTGAACAATTGCTAACTGCTCTGAGCAAGACTAGATGCAACACTAACTCAGCCGGTTAGATGACTGTTTGGAAAGCTAGGAACATGCAGTTTAGTCCTGTTTATTATCAGAACCTGTCAGTTTCAAGGGGCAAAAAAACTCTGTCCAATAATCTTGAGAACTTCTGTGGACATAAGCTTGATTCAGTTTCCAAGGTACCTTGTTGTTACTTTACAAAGAGATATCCCTTGTGATGAATATATTGACAAAGTGAGCTGCCGGGAAAATAGTACCCTAGGGATTCTAGGGCGAAACCTCAGGGTCGGAAACACTAATGTAAAGAAAGAGCCCATAAAGACTTTGTCCAGTCGATATTGGATTATGCGTCGACAGGCCGGGATCCATACGACCATGAGTCCATAAAGATTGGAGGCAGTCCAGCGACGGCCAACACGTTTCGTGCCGTGCAGACACAGAAACCCATCACATGCTAGCAACGCAGGACTGACCACTGAAAATAACGGCGCCAACTGCTAAAATGCTGTGTTAAAATTAAAAACTGGGTCATTGTTAAAGCATATGGGGCAAACTCGTCCATCTCCCGACAAGACAGACGAGGCTATGACAGAAATAATACAGGTTACAATAAACAAGAACTTAAAAAAAAAAAAAAGAGATGCCAAGAACAGCCAGTGACTGGAAATAACTTCCAAGGGTATCAGTTGAGCAGAGAACTATTGACTATTGACGCATCTGTCTATTTGTGTTGCTTACTTTTCGCCACCCTCCAGTCTCTAATACCCTTCTGAGCATTCCTGCATGGCATCAACGCCATGGATGCAATTATACAAACATCTACTTTTTTTTACATGAACCATACTGATCTGTGATCACAATTTAATAGTGGACTTTATTAAACAGAAGATAAATAAAAATGACAAGCTCAACATATTTAAAATATGTTTCATTTTATTTACATGGTCCTTATAACTACAACAACTACAATTGCACTGTGTGATTAAAAATAGTTATAATTTTCCTGTTCAGCGGTAAATTAAATGACGAAAAGAAAACCTTTAAAAACTGCAATGACGTGTTCATATTCTTATCATCAAGCGAAATCGCTGAACTCAAAATAGTACGACACTGCCCCTGATTGAACGGGAGCACGCCTCTGAAAGCAGTGCTGGTGAAGAGACATAATATTATTGGGGGCCGAAATAGTCTTTACTCGGGCACTGCCTCCGCTGTGAATCAATCTGTCATCTTTACGCAAGTGGCTATGAAAGCACGTAACAAACTCCATTAATAATGGATGTCATCCTAACAGGAAACCATTTGGTCAGAACGATCAACTAGGCCGGAGCCTTCAGATTGGAATAGAGGTTTACACAAACACATTGCCGATGTTGAATTAAAATATGTTTGGCGAAAGGAGAAAAAAACAATTTAAAAATTGAAGAATGAGGTTTAGTGCAGTGACCAGGACATGAGATTAGTTTAAGTCAATGTTGTAAATAGATGTTAAGGTCTGGGTGTGGGTTGAAGGAAAAGGAAAATGTTGGGATAAAGATATTGTTTAGGGGGGTGGGTGAGTTTCGTTTAGTGCGAAGATTTGGTGCTTAGACGTAGCGCGTTTTTTTAAAAATCGACTTTGGTTCAGTTATTTTAATAAAAATGGTTACTTTTAAAAGTTTAAGGCCAAGAGTCTCCGTAGACCCTTTGTAAAACCAACAATGTCAAATACATAAGAAAAGCTGTTCAATAAGAATGAAGCTCAAATCTTGAAGTGATTCATAACATAATCACGGCCTCTTTCATTCCCATCGAAAACTGAAGGATTCAGAATTTAAAAAACAAAACCACCAGCTGTATATAAACTCAATTTTCTTGGGGGGGGGGGGGTATGAAGATTATTCATATTTTTAAAAAAATGTATATTGTCACCAAAATCCCTATACTCCATTAAAAGACACAAAATCTTCCACTCTGAACAATTTTTTAAAAAACTTTTAAGATCCCACAAAAACCTTTTTTTAAAGTAATTACAAATACCCAAGCATAGGTTTTTTAAAGATGGGACCTAATTAAAGGGTAAGGTAGAACTGTAAATTGGTGAGAATGTCTATTTTAAAATCCTTTATATTAACTCGTGGTGTCTGCTTGATTGATATCCCCCAAAAGTTTTGATCTATTTTTAACACTCTTCCTTGCATGTTAGCTAGCTGAAATTTTGCAGGCAGACTCGTGGCGATGATAAAAATGATCCATCAAATTTTAAATCGATCGAATGTACTGTAATTAAAGCAATGAATTTTTTTTAGATTATCTCTATTTTTCTCTATATTGCATGTTATTTGTTATGCTAGAGTGTCGCGGTGCGTATTATACTAAAACGAGCAAAATACCCGTGCTACGCTACGGGGTAGGCACAATAAGAATAACTTTGTTTGGTTTTGGGTCTCAAATTCTCCTTAAAAATGAATGTAAACGCATCTGGAAATTAGGGTAGTGATAAATCAAACCCCTTCTTAATAAAAACAACGATATGTGTGTCGAGAAAAAATAAAAATATTATTAATTTAAATATTAGCCATCAATGTTGGCATTTCTGCTTTAATATAGCATTATAATTAAAATACTTGGCTCTAAAGCCCATGTAGGGCCCTGGCTTGCTCAACCACATCCTTCCATTCAGATCGATTGATGGCTTTCTTTCACCATGCTCGAACCCCTTTAATAACGCATGGTATATTCTCTACCAGAATAACAAATGTCGTTAACAGTTAAAAAATTCTAACGGGCAAGGCTCACTTTCTTTTCACGTGAATCAAAACATGAAAACAATATCTTTCCACATGATTCCTTTGGTTCTTAGAAAACACTCATTTAATTTATAGTTTAAGCATGAAATTAGTTCAAGACGATTAGGATATTTTTAGCCAGATAATATTTGTGAATATTGTGGCTTG
>MUZC01002175.1:588780-607041 GCA_002072015.1 Radix auricularia
CAATTAAAATGTTTAGAAAGGTTCCATTTCCTTTACAATAAATATTCACAATCTTACCCAATTACATATTATAACTATAAATAATGCAATTTCAACAGCGACTATGAGTTCTTTTCACAATTTATTTTCCATTGTGGCAATTCATGCGAGTAATTATCCAACTAATGTGCAATGGCTCATTTCTTCTAAAATCAAACATAAAGTTAAAACCATCCCTGAAAAAATCATTGGAGATAGTTCATCTAATTAACAGTTTCTCAAGTCACATTCAATGACTTCCCGTTATCTTTTATTCAAGCACCTATGCAGATCGCATCGGCAGAAACTTGTGTTCATAAAATTAACGGAATTTTTCATAATCCAGTGCATAATTTTAACTATACATAAAAGATTACGTGGTAACGTCTTTTCAATATTTAATTTCACTTTTAGCAATCTATGAAATAAATCGTTATTTCACAACTAATACAAAGACACAGTCACACGCACACACAGACGCACATACACATAAACACACTCGCACACATGCATATTCACACACTCGGATTATAATCAAGATAAAAAGTAACATCACATAAATTAATAAAATAAAAGCTTCATGATTTTGCGTCTATATTTTCAATTTAAAAAAAAAGTTAGCAAGAGTTGCGTGGTATAGGGGCTTCACACACACACACACACACACACACTGACGGAAATGTGCTTAGGCGCATTATTATATAGATGTCTTTTTAAATACTTTCTTGCGGCTCTGTGCGGTACGTATTATATTGACGATACTTTTTAAAAATATATTCCCGATCTGTAAATGTAAATGCTACTAATTTAATTGCTAATCTGTCTCGCTGTGCGCACTAAGCTAAGTTTTTATAACCCTTTCCCATGATCAGATCGAGCTGAAATTCAGGAGGCAGATTGTAGGGGTTTTTTTTTTTGGTTTTTTTATATTTTTGTTTGTTTGTTGTTTGTTTTTTTCTATTAATCCTCTATATATTTGAGACATAACTAAAAATTTGGATCTTAAAAAAATTTGGATAGTAAAACTCTTGTTTTTTAAAGTTTTTTTTTTAAAATTGACTTTTTAATTGATATTTAAAAAAACGTATTAATTCAACAAACTTTGTTAAGATAATTGAAATCAATGCTGTATATTATCTGGGTATATCTAAATAAGACGTAAGTTATCCCACCTAGTTTAACTATTGCCGAAATTAATTACTTAAGTTAATTTAATTTATCCTAATGGACTAGACTTTCAGAAGAATAGGACGTTACGTGACCAAAGACTGGCCTTAGGAAAGAAGCGTAGAAGCGTTCAGATCCCTTTTTGTTGCACGCATCAATTTAATTAGCAAACGATCAATTTCTTTAGCAGAGTGGTAAGGAAATCCTACGTATTTAGTCTCTTTGAAAAAGATCTGTTTAAAAACATCGTTCTAATATAAATACGTCTCATGGCAGTCCTGCTTGTTTGTGTGCCCCAGCGAACTGAATGTACAATCACGCTGTCATATAATTATCAATTCATCATTTTTATCCAATGTCGTAACGTGCTAACGAGACACGTTTGATAATTGATTATTGAGCGAGATTAGACAACATTCCTTCCAACCAACACACAAGTTTTACAAAAGAAAAATATTAATTAAACTTTAAATTCAAAGAAAGTGAATAGTGTTTGATTCGAACTCAAAAATTCAGATTCTTCCATTATGTAAACTTGTTCAACAGATCTAATTATAAAAATGAAATTCTTATATATTTGAGTTTATAAAGAAGAAAATGAATGGACAGATAGATCGGCAGGTATAAACACAAAGAGATAGAAATAGAGAAAAATTAACTAATAGAGAGACAGTTAGACAGACACACACACACACACACACACACACACACAGAGAGAGAGAGAGACAGACAGACAGACAGACAGACAGACAGACAGACANATTAGATAGATAGATAGATAGATAGATAGATAGATAGATAGATAGATAGATAGATAGATAGATAGATAGATAGATAGATAGATAGATAGATAGATAGATAGATAGAAAAGTGATGTAACACAAATAGTTATATGAAAGAACTTATGTTATTTATGTATTAAATAGATTGAAAAAGTTCAAAAGTGTTTTGATGAATTACTTTATTAAAGATATAAATAAAAGAAGATAATTGTAAATGATTGCGTGAAAAAGATGGAACTCTGGAGAGAGAATTACATAGTACTGTCCGTGACAGAAGACCGATTTTGTTAAGTATAGGCATATCTTTATTTTAAAGAAAAAGAGTACCGAGTGAATAAAATGTGATACAGAAATGAGAATGGAAGAAAGAATGAGTACCAGAAGTATAGGCAAACCTTTAACTAAACAATAAGATAATTGGAGATATTTTCAATTACGCAGGCAGACGAGAAGGTGGTTGGGTTGAATGGATTGACTTCCATCACAAAAAGTTCCATTAAAGTAGCTGAATTCATTTTTTGTTAGTCGTCCAAGAGCTTCGTGCACGTTTTCATTTACATAATGGCCTGCTAAATCCTAATGTAATCCAGTCTGGCCTGGAAAGTCAGCTTCAATTAAAACGGTCCGTGACCGTTAAAATAAGACTGTAAAACTCTTGGTCCATGGCTTTATTTCAAAAGTCTTCTTTATAACAATGATTTATAATATATTTAACATATAAAACTGAACATTTTACTTTTGAAATAACTACTGAAGCCTGATATATGAAAAAAGGTGATATACAATCACATTAAAATTTAAAAGGGAAATCATATTATTGGAAACTAAACCAATGTATTTTTCCTCGTCCCCATCGCAATATAACTTACATTACAAAGCTGATCTGATGCAGATATGTGGCTGATCCTATAATGACAAGCTTAAATCCCTTTCACGAAGAGAATCCTGACTTATGAGTAACGTTGCCCTTTTGATTTATTATTATTATTGTTTACATTTAATTCAAAGTGTCTTTCAGTTTCATATCTTTAATCAGTTTGTTCGCCATTTAAAGCGATGCTGAAGAGAGATCTTCCACTCACTATTTTCTATTGTCCCTGCCTGTTTCTTTCGTTCTTTATTTTGAATGGCTTTGAATTGGAGCCGTGGCCGACTCTTGTCACTCTCTATTTATATCAGTTCATTCAACAAATTCTTGGTTATTCTTTCTTTCTCTTGACATGACCAAACCACGGGAGGGGGGGCCCTTGCTAAGAGGGGAGAGATGATTTCCAGTGCATAAATTGATTTGATATGTTAAAACAAGTAATAAAAACTTGAATGACCATTGAAGCGCAATTTCCAACAATTATTTGTCCACTACAATTTTTTCAAGGGAAATAAGAATGCAGGACTAAACACAAACCATAGATAAACGTAAGACGCAATAATCTTCTATATAGAAGAAGCATCTGTAACAGATAAGATAAGATAAGATTCTAGATTTCATTAAAAATCATTTCCAATCAATAATTCTGAAAGTAAACAAAACAAAAGCTATCTACAAATTGCTGTTACAATTACGGGAATCGAAGGAAATGAAATTAAAAAAAAAAAAAAAGTTCTCAAACATTGTTCTAAATATTACTAGCTACTGTTTAGCGTTTGTTTGAACCCGATAGATGTTATGATTGGCGAAAAATGGACAAAATACTGATATTTTTTCGTTTCTTTTTTGTTTGTGTGGATTTTCCAGGAAATTTAGTTTACCTTTTCGAGATATTTTGGCGCGTTTACATTTTTGTGGCCTCCTTAAGATATTTGCAAAAGACCCGAACCCTCTATCTGGTATGGTTCAGGGGTAGTTGCTTGTGCAAACTTGAAGAGACTGGAAAGACTTTTCAAATATATAAACGCATCTGTCCCATGAGGAAATTGCGTTAAAAATTATTTTATGTACTTTGTCATGCTCAACGAATTCCCTAATCTTACGCAGACGTCAAATGTGGTAGCAGTTAATTTTTTCTACATATCTGTCTTAAGTGATTCACTAACACATACGTTAGTGGAGGGTAAGCTAGAGATATTGGACCCAAAGGTATGATGTTTATTGACTACAAATACCAAATTTTGGCTGTTAATGTTTATCCTAAAATCAACTGTGTTTATTATCTTATCTGTTACGTACACTATACAGAAGATTATTGCCTCCTACGCTTAACTATGGCTTATGTCTAGACCTTCATTCTTATAAGAGTTTTAAATTTTTAAATTTTGATAAAGTGTTCGTTATCCTGGTTTCTTTAGGCATCTCAATCCACACCCGAATTCCGGACGGGAAGAGCGAGAATGCGTATGTGTTTGTTCTAGCATACGGTATAAGAAAGGTGTTATTATCCCTATGTCCATGTATGTATGATTGGATTTATGTTCACTATCAGTCGCAACTTGTAATACTTGTGGGTCATTTGTGGTGTTTAGTTAACCACAGCAACAATCAATGTTAAGGCGATATCGTCAGCATATAAATGATTCACGAAAATGTATTTTTGTTCGAATCTTTCAAACACTGAAAAGAAATTGTATATTATTATTAATATTATTATTTTTTTAAAACAATTGTTCCGGGTTTAGGAGATTGCACGAGATATTGGAGGAAAATTGGGGGAGGGGGGTTACTGGACTTTTAAGTTGCA
Source organism: Radix auricularia (assembly GCA_002072015.1). NCBI lineage: Eukaryota > Metazoa > Mollusca > Gastropoda > Lymnaeidae > Radix > Radix auricularia. Next base: position 593,423 of record MUZC01002175.1, read on the forward strand.
TAATTAAGTGACAGGATTGTGTTAGAAATGTCATATTGTTGAGTTATATCATTTGTATAGCTCCCAATGCTTAAAGGAAGCTTGTTAAATACATGCTATTTAGTGGAACTATACAACTTTCTTTTTCTTTTGGACTCATCATTTAATTTAAAGGATCTATAACCATAAACATTATTATTCTATGAGTGATTTGAATGAGAGCATTACAACTTTATAATGATTTTTTTAAAAAAAGATTATATTGTTCTAATAAAAATCATTCAGATAAATTTGAAATGCACATAAAAATGTTTTCCGAAGATAAAGAATTTCTTTAAAATACTCTACCAACCCAACACAAAAATCTGCTTAACTAAAGTTTAAATATCTGGTTTTACAATTTTGACAGGAAAAAAAAACCCAACTAAATAAAATCTGAAATAAATAGCCCCACTTACGGAGATCAATAAATGAGTGTTCTGAAATGAATAGCCAGTCACGTGGACAGCATAACACCGTGGCGTCACTGGATATCTTTCTCCCGGGACCAGAAACCGATTCCCACTAATCTGTTCAAGTTCACACCCGACTTTACAAAGTACGGGTGTTGTCCCAGGAGGAAACGATGTGTTAGGGACAGGGGTGGTACTGGCAGGAAATAGGACGATAAAACACAAACCTGCCAGCTAATCATTTATTCATATGGTCTATTTCGCATTTCCTCTACTCGTCAGGTAAACAATTATTCGGCGATTTCGACCGTGGTGAGAACTGACTTTATTGGGATGTTAGGGTGTAAGGGGCAGATTCTCTAATGTATACTGGTGCAGTTTGGGGTTAAGAGATGAGTTAAGATAAACCATACAACGGTTGGTGGAGTTTTGCAAAAGTTGATTTGTACTGACCTCAGCATGCATGTCATTTTTTAAAAACTGGGCTATTTTAAAGATAAGCTGAGTTCAGCTCCATAATGATATCATCAGAGAGCATCTGAGAACATATTTAGTAGATTCCAACAATTTCTATCGATACCTACCATTCATTTGTGTATTTTAAAATAAAAGTTTTAAAGATATCGAGAACTAAAGGAGCAATTTTGAAGGAATTTTATCTTTCACGACTTCTAGTCTACATGCAATCTGTAAAACTATATTATAATGCCTTATAAAAGATATTAGTTAAGCAATGATAATTTAGAGTATTGAATACAGCTGCTTATAAAAGAAACCTAAGTACTATTTTTACATTTATTCTAGAAAACATCAGACCCGTGCCATTATTGCACACTGGATATTATACATTCACACAGGCTTTTCATTTACCGTTAACTTAATTTGATGCTCCAACATTACTCATTTACTTGACCAATTACATTATCTGATTTTCCGAAAGTCATTTTGATTAAAGCACAGGGCTTTATGTTTCTCTAGGTGATTAATTATTCTACTATATATTGTGTGTTCTAGTCATATAATAGTAATGCTAGTAAGGGGCCGTCCATAAAGTAAACCACTAGAAGAGGATAGTGACCGTTAGGTAAAGGGGAGGGGGATATCCGGCCATGTGTAACGTCACGGTGTTTTATGTTAAATTGTAATTATTTTGTTAATAAAAAATATAATTTTGTTCGAAAGTGGACGTTATTTCACTCGGGGTCCGAGATTTGTGACAGTTTGTGACGGAAGGGGGGGGAGGGTCTAACATAGCGTGACGTACTTGATGGACGGCCCCTAAGTGAAACAAGGTCGGAATATCTCCTTTTTTAAAATAGATGACTAACAACTTGTTTTTCAATTCTGAGCAACTTGTTCTGGTTTAGAAAGGTTTGCAGAAGTGTTTAAAGGATTGTGATAATAAGGAAAAAACGTAAGAACAATTTAAGAGCTTGATTATTGGGACACGATACCGGGTATCTCCAAAAAGCGTGGCCAGTCAAAACGGCCCCAACAATACGGCCCTGACATAGAGGCCAGAGACAAATTGTTCACATATTTTTAAAACAAAAAATTTACATTTTTTTGTTTTGGTGCATTTTAAGTCTTTTTTTTTACCCTTTAAAATTGGTCATATAGTAAAATTATTTCTTGTGAGGTTATTATATTATTTCTTCTCAACAAACAACCATGACTTGGTACCATATCGAGTAACTGTATCAAGTTATTTCTTGTGATGTCACTATTATTGTTTCTTGTGAACTAAACATTACACAAAATCAATGAATAATTAAACAACCCGTAAAAACAGTGTTTGGCTATAAATCCCTTTTATTTGAGACAGAACTAAAAGTATTGATTATATTCAAAATATGCCGTTATCGATTAATTTAACTTTAAACGTTAACTTTTGAAGTAATTACCGAATAATTAATCGATAATTTTGATAAAAGATAAAAATAAGATGCATGACGTCAAGAAACTTATAATTTCAAGGGAAGTAGCAAAAACATGCAATTGACGTTTTTTTATATACATTTAAGTAGTTCAATATAATGTCAATGAATTAAAATGTTGTTATTGTTAATTAAGTAGAAACAATGTTTCATTGTTTAAATATCATTTTCATTATAAAAACAGCTTATTTTAAAGTTTACTGTTTAAAAATCTTTCTTTTCAATTGAGAAGTTTGTACGTAAAAAACTATTATTAATTATTAATAATTAATTATTTATAAATAAATCGAAGATTTCATCGATCCGTATTACTTATATCAATAAAAAAATTACAGTTTAATCGAGAAATTAATCGTTAATTTCCGCATCCCTAAATTTCAAAATAATATGCGCGGTGGACAAACATTAATATGCCCATAACATATAAGAAGACTGAACGTGACTGAATTCCCCTTGCTGTAAAACGGGGGGGGGGTGTCATTGATAGCTAGACTAAACTCCAGCAAACACGATGATGTCAACCACAGACGGCTACCATACAGTTATATATTACTAACGATGCATTAATTTAATAACGGTGTATTCGTTCTATATGAAATTTTGATGCAATTCATTGTTAGGTGACACGAGTCTATGTGCAAAATTTCAGCTCGATTTCATCACGGGAAGTGGGTCATTTTTACTTTTTTCCGCCGGACCAAGAGAGGGAGAGAGATAGAGACGACGGTGAAGTTAATATAAAGGATTTAAAAATAATATAATATTTTATTTTATTTTAGACTATAAGTACATCTATTAGTCAATGGCCGTAATGTTGGGGCCCATTTGCCGGGGCTATTTTTGTCGGTTAACCCCAATAAGTAATTACTTCGATGTTTGGGTCAAGGTAATGTTCTTGCAGTTCTTTTTAAAAAAATCATAAAATGTTTGGATTAAATAGTTATAAATTTTAAATTGCTGATAAAAATTCCACATCTAGACTGAAATCCGTCTTCTAGCAGTTGCTTCCCCATTTCACAGGTTTACTGTACCAAAATTTTAGTATATTTGCCCATAATATTCTGGCAGTTACATTGCCAATTAATGAGATTTGTGTAGCCTAAATATTTCACCAGTACGTCCAATTATGTTGTGACACGTTTCAATTTTAACAAAATTATTGCACAAATCTTTAACCAACAGTGATATCAACATTTCCATCAATTGTGTGGTCTCATTCTTCAACTATCTTCCTCTCCCACCTCTTTAACTGGTTTAGTTACCCAACTCTTCTACCAGAATAGTTGCCCAACGTTTCTGCTAGCTGAGGGTTTCACTATTCTACCAGCTACATTAAACTAGGGTTTGAGAAACTAGGCCTCCAGAGATAGATAAAGACAACAAACTAGAGATCTCAGTTGTACAACCAGGGCATTTTATCAAATGTATAACCAGGGCCTTTTATCAGGTGTACAACCAGGGCATTTTATCAGCTGTACAACCAGGGCCTTTTATCAAATGTACAACCAGGGCCTTTTATCAAATGTATAACCAGGGCCTTTTATCAGGTGTACAACCAGGGCCTTTTATCAAATGTACAACCAGGGCCTTTTATCAAATGTACAACCAGGGCCTTTTATCAGCTGTACAGCCAGGGCCTTTTATCAAATGTACAACCAGGGCCTTTTATCAAATGTATAACCAGGGCCTTTTATCACCTGTACAACCAGGGCCTTTTATCAAATGTATAACCAGGGCCTTTTATCAGCTGTACAACCAGGGCCTTTTATCAAATGTACAACCAGGGCCTTTTATCAAATGTACAATCAGGACCTTTTATCAGGTGTACAACCAGGGCATTTTATCAAATGTACAACCAGGGCCTTTTATCAAATGTACAATCAGGACCTTTTATCAGCTGTAAAACCAGTGTATCACTTGAGTGGTTAAATAATGGGCTCTCTTTCAGTTCTGAAAAATGGCGTTCTTTGACTGGAGTTTAATTATTCAAAGTGACGGGTTATAATTAGAATGTGTTAAAAAACAATTTTAATGGGTTTTTGAGTAATATTTTCAAACCAGGGTGAAAATAATTTTGACAAAAATCCTCAATAACAGTATCCGTATCCGGCATCCTTCCGTCTCGCGAGACGATGGTGCATCACCGTTGGGTTGGGTTGCATTTCCTCGAGTGACTGTGCAGTCCTATCCTTGAGTGACAGTCTTTGCCACAGTTTTTACACACGAGTTCTGTGCTTCCAAATGTTTTGGCCTTTCTCCTAGCTCTTCTGTCTGCAGCCTCCTCCATTCTTCGCTCCTCGGCTACTATGACGCCCTCTTTGACAACTGTGCGCCACGTAGATCGGTCTTCTGCCTTACACTCCCAGTCACTTGTATGTATTTTGGCTGCTTTCATGTCCCTTTGACAGACATCTTTAAAACGCAAGCGTGGGCGACCTGTTTTCCTCTTTCCTGAAGCAAGTTCACCATATAGGAGGTCCTTCGGGATGCGGCCGGGGCTCATTCTTTTGACATGTCCTAGCCACCTCAGGCGTCTTTCACTAAGAATTGAGAACATGCTTTGGGTATTGGCACGCGTTAGTACCTCACTATTAGGCACTTTTTCTTGCCATTTAATACCAAGGATGCGGCGCAAGCATCTCAAATGGAAGCTGTTAAGCTTACGCTCTTGTGATGTATAAGTGGTCCATGTCTCGCTCCCATATAGTAGTGTACTGATGATACAGGCTCGATAGACGCACAGCTTGGTTTTCTCCGTTAGCTTGGTGTTTTGCCAGACCCGCTTATTTAGTTTAGCCATTGTTGCGGCTGCCTTGCCAATTCTGCTGTTTATTTCTTCTTCAATGGACAGTGTATTGGAGACCTTGGATCCCAAGTAGGTGAAGCTGTCCACAACCTCCAAGTTTTCATTATCGATATTTATGGTAGGAGGAGGTCGAGTGTCTTGGGCCATGATGTTTGTCTTTTTCAAGCTGATTTGCAGACCAAATTCTTTGCAGGCATTGGAGAAGCTTGACACGAGTTGTTGCAAACCAGATTCTGTATGTGCTGTTAGTGCCGCATCATCCGCAAATAGTAGCTCTCGAATTAGGACATCCGTCGTTTTGGTCTTGGCTCGGAGGCGGGCAGTGTTGAAAAGTCCTCCATCAGCTCTGGTATGTAACCAGATTCCCTCACTGCTATCCTTGAATGCGTATCGAAGAAGTACAGAGAAGAATATTGCGAAGAGTGTTGGTGCGAGTACACAACCTTGTTTAACTCCGCTGCTGACAGGGAAGGCCTCTGACTTAGCTCCATCGAACTGTACTGTGCCAAGCATATTTTCATGGAACTGTCTGATGATGGCAAGTAGGTGAGGGGGACATCCAATTTTTGCCAGTATTTGGAATAGCCCGTTGCGACTGACTAAGTCGAAGGCTTTTGTAAGGTCCACAAATGCAATGTATAGTGGCATCTGCTGCTCTCTGCATTTTTCCTGGAGCTGTCGTATGGAGAACACCATGTCTATGGTAGACCGACCGGACCGGAAACCACACTGAGATTCTGGATAGACGCGGGATGCTAGGCTTTGTAAACGTTTTAGTATAACGCGGGCAAAGGTCTTTCCTACAATACTAAGGAGTGAAATGCCGCGATAATTATTGCAATCACTCCTATCACCTTTGTTTTTATATAGTGTCACTATATTTGCATCCTTTAGGTCTTGGGGGATGTAGCCCTGTTCCCAGCAGAGGGACAGAATCTCGTGCAATGGTTGGAGTAAAGCTGTCTTGCCACTCTTTAGAACCTCTGGTGGTATTCCATCATTCCCAGGCGCTTTTCCACAAGCTAGACTGTCAATTGCTTTGCTCAGCTCTTCCTGTGTGGGCACGACATCAAGTTCTTCCATNTGTGTGGTTGCTGTGTAATGTGTGGTTGCTGTGTAATGTGTGGTTGCTGTGTAATGTGTGGTTGCTGTGTAATGTGTGGTTGCTGTGTAATGTGTGGTTGCTGTGTAATGTGTGGTTGCTGTGTAATGTGTGGTTGCTGTGTAATGTGTGGTTGCTGTGTAATGTGTGGTTGCTGTGTAATGTGTGGTTGCTGTGTAATGTGTGGTTGCTGTGTAATGTGTGGTTGCTGTGTAATGTGAGGTTGCTGTGTAATGTGAGGCCCGTGCGTGACGTGAGGCTGTAGTGTTTTGATGCAGCTGATTAAAATTACTCTTGACCACATCGTGATCTAAACTGACCTGTTAGGTCATTGACCGTGAAAAATAATATGAATATATTTAAAACATGAAACTCTTGAAATCATGGACAGGGTGTTTAATACTATTAATAGTGTTTAACTCTTATGTGAGATCTCCACCAGATACCAACAAGACGAAGTGTCTAACTACCAGTGAATACATGGGCCACCATGTACACTGGGTCAGGTACCAACAAGACGAAGTGTCTAACTACCAGTGAATACATGGGCCATCATGACACTGGGTCAGGTACCACCATTTCCCATCAGTCCTCAAGACTTAGGTAGCTGGTCTGAGAGTAGAGTTGATATCTGACGTCACTGCGTTTATAAATAACGCTGACTCCGGGCCTCGTCGGGCGGTGTGGATGATCTGAGGAGAGAAATGGTTGGGGGAGGGGGGAGACAGACGGAGGTGAAAGTGGACACTCGGTGGAGTTGATGGTGGAGTTGACCTTTGACTTACGTGTGCGGGGGGGGGGGGGGGAAGCGAAGGTCAGATAAGTCAAAAGTCATGTCAGAACAATCAAAACTCAAGAGGTGGTGGCGCAGAAAGCAAACAATCTATCTGACAGTTTCACCTAACTGTGCTGAGGAAACACAGTCGTGAGGGGGGGGGGGAGTCCAAGGGCAATTTCATTCAAAGTGTCGTGAGGTCTTCCCACAGTAGGGTGACATTTGTGCCTAGCAACATGGTGACATTTGTGCCCAGAGTGTTTCATTGTGCCCTGTCATGGGAGGGGTTGACATTTGTGCCTAGAGTGTTTCATGGTGCCCTGTCATGGGTGTGTTTGACATTTGTGCGTAGAGTGTTTCATGGTGCCCTGTCATGGTTGGGGTGACATTTGTGCCTAGAGTGTTTCATGGTGCCCTGTCATGGGTGTGGTTGACATTTTTGTCTAGAGTGTTTCATGGTGCCCTGTCATTGTTGGGGTGACATTTTTGTGCCTAGATTGTTTCATGGTGCCCTGTCATGTGTGTGGTTGACATTTGTGCCTAGATTGTTTCATGGTGCCCTGTCATGGTTGGGGTGACATTTGTGTCTAGATTGTTTCATGGTGCCCTGTCATGGGTGTCTGAAATTTGTGCCTAGCAGCATGGTGACATTTGTGCCTAGAGTGTTTCATGGTGCCCTTTCATGGCTACGGTGACATTTATGCCTAGAGTGTTTCATTGTGCCCTGTCATGGGTGGGGTGACGATTGGTAACGTGTTGTGTTTGGCTGTGTAAAATCGTGCTTTATCATAGATACATGAAATGGTCGTGACACGTGCCGAAGTGCTCTTTTAACAATTATTTTCAAGTGCCAACAAACATTAAACATGCCATAAAACCAGGTCAAGGTTATCCAATTCAGTAGACGTTATTAGAAACACAATGGTCTGTTGATGGTCTGTTGGTGGTCTGTTGGTGGTCTGTTGGTGGTCTGTTGATGGTCATTGAAATGTATTTTGAGTCGAAATTGTAAGTTAGTCAGAGCACGTCAGTCTGGTGAGATGGTGCTGCTAGCACCTGACCCTAGACCAGTGATGGAGATCTATGGCACGCGTGCCGCAGTGGGCACGAAGAGCCGCAGTCGGCACGAAGAGCCGCAGTGGGCACGAAGAGCCGCAGTCGGCACGAAGAGCCTCAGTGGGCACGAAGAGCCTCAGTCGGCACGAAGAGCCTCAGTCGGCACGAAGAGCCTCAGTGGTCACGAAGAGCCTCAGTGGTCACGAAGAGCCTCAGTGGTCACGAAGAGCCTCATCAGGCGACACGCGATAATATTACTTATTTAAAATCAAACTATCTAAGCCTAACCCCCATTTTCGGGTTTCATTGGCGTGTCGGCCCTTTCCTTTAAATGAGTGGGCTTTTGTTGAATTTTGGGCAAGCGCCCCCTCCCCTCCCGCGTAAAAAAAAAGGTTCGCCACCACTGCCCTGGAGTGCCTTAGACTGTCGCCATAGTTACGTTAAGTTGAGATTCGTGTCCCAAGTCGTGTGTGGACAGATTTCGGCGTCCCCGCAAGCTTGTGTCAACGGGAAGGACCCTGATAGCCTTGGTTTCATCCCGGGTCAGTAGCCATCGGGTCAGGCGAACTTAATGTTACTGGACAGGCCGGACTAGGGTCATCGGGAATGGCCCTGATACAAAGGGCCGGATTTAGACTGGATGGGGCCCTAAGCTATTTGAGATATGGGGGCCTTTTTGAAGTCCGGATATTCTATGTTAGTGTCTAGTATGAACAACAACAAAATTCAGGAGGCCCCCAAGAAGGCTTGTTTAGAAAGTAGGTAAATCCAGCACTGCCTGATACTGTTAGCTTTGGTTTCATCGCGGGTCAGTAACCCTCAGGCCAGGCAAAGATAGTGTTACATGATAGGCCGGACTTGTGTCAAAGGGAAGGACCCCGATAGCCTTGGTTTCATCCCGGGCCGGTAGCCATCACGACAAGCGAGCTTTAAAAATGTTGCTGGACAGGCCGCATTTGGGTCAAAGGACCTGATACTGTTGGTCTTGTATTCATCCCTGGTCAGTAGCCCTCTGCCAGATAAACTTTATGTTACTGGACAGGGAAAGGACCCTGATAATGGTTCTCTTATGTCGGGACTCGGTACATGACCGTGCTGTGCTAGTGACTTCAAAAAGTTTGCATCTCGTTACGAAATAGTTGGACATTTCTCTACACGGCGGGACACAATGTTTCCATGGTATACGGCTTGGCTTTTCTGATTTACTTACTGGTCAGCTAAACAAAGTTGTGCACTAAAGCTGGTCAGCTAAACAAAGTTGTGCACTAAAGCTGGTCAGCAAAACAAAGTTGTGCACTAAAGCTGGTCAGCTAAACAAAGTTGTGCACTAAAGCTGGTCAGCTAAACAAAGTTGTGCACTAAAACTGTTCAGCTAAACAAAGTTGTGCACTAAAGCAGGTCAGCTAAAACTAAACAAAGTTGTGCACTAAAGCTGGTCAGCTAAGACTAAACAAAGTTGTGCACTAAAGCTGGTCAGCTAAGACTAAACAAAGTTGTGCACTAAAGCTGGTCAGCTAAAACTCAACAAAGTTCTGCACTAAAGCTGGTAAGCTAAACAAAGTTGTGCACTAAAACTATTCAGCTAAACAAAGTTGTGCACTAATGCTGGTCAGCTAAACAAAGTTGTGCACTAAAGCTGGTCAGCTAAACAAAATGTGCACTACAGCTGGTCAGCTAAACAAAGTTGTGCACTAAAGCTGGTCAGCTAAACAAAGTTGTGCACTAAAGCTGGTCAGCTAAAACTAAACAAAGTTGTGCACTAAAGCTGGTCAGATAAGACTAAACAAAGTTGTGCACTAAAGCTGGTCAGCTAAGACTAAACAAAGTTGTGCACTAAAGCTGGTCAGCTAAAACTCAACAAAGTTCTGCACTAAAGCTGGTAAGCTAAACAAAGTTGTGCACTAAAGCTGGTCAGCTAAAGCTGGATATTATTTTGCCTTTAAATACGACAGCTAATAATCTTAACCCAGCCATGGTGGAAGAAGCCCATACCAGCTACGCCACTGGGAAATGAAAACAATATTGAAAATAAAAATTCCCTTTGGTCAAAGCGTACTGTCTTCACAATATTTATTTCAAATATTAAAAATATCTAAGTCATCTCCTGCTGGATTAAATTATTGCGCAAAACATGAATCGTTGTCATGGCAACAGCGTTACAAAGAAGGACTATTCATTACTGTTTTAAGACAGGTCAGTACTGTGACATTATTAGTAACATCTTTTCAAAGACGGACAGGTCAGTACTGTACCCGAGACAGGTCAGTACTGTACCCACGACAACAGGGTTACAAAGACGGACAAGTCAGTACTGTACCCGAGACAGGTCAGTACTGTACCCACGACAACAGGGTTACAAAGACGGACAGGTCAGTACTGTACCCGAGACAGGTCAGTACTGTACCCACAACAGGGTTACAAAGACGGACAGGTCAGTACTGTACCCGAGACAGGTCAGTACTCTACCCATGACAACAGGGTTACAAAGACGGACAGGTCAGTACTGTACCCGAGACAGGTCAGTACTGTACCCACGACAACAGGGTTACAAAGACGGAGAGGTCAGTACTGTACCCGAGACGTACTGTACCCACGACAACAGGGTTACAAAGACGGAGAGGTCAGTACTGTACCCGAGACAGGTCAGTACTGTACCGAGACAGGTCAGTACTGTACCGAGACAGGTCAGTACTCTACCCGAGACAGGTCAGTACTGTACCGAGACAGGTCAGTACTCTACCCACGACAACAGGGTTACAAAGATGGACAGGTCAGTACTGTACCCGAGACAGGTCAGTACTGTACCCGAGACAGGTCAGTACTCTACCCACGACAACAGTGACAACAGGGTTACAAAGACGGACTGGTCAGTACTCACTTTCGATCCGATCTGATTCCCACATTGTCCAGCTTGCACGTGAACTATTTCCCTCATCTTCGCCTCGGTCACTCGCTTGTTTATCTGTGCTGTTTACCTTCTTTCTCGCCGTCGACACACTCGTTTCAAAACACGTCTGCGCAAACAGGGAGACACACACACTCACGCAGAGCTCTTGAAAAAAAATAACTACACAACTCTCGAAGTATCCCCCAGCGTTGTTGTGTTGATGACGTTTTCTCTCCCCTTTCTTTGCTCAGCGCACACACTTTCGGTTGTCCGTGAGTCACGGGGCTGTCTGTGCTGGTCGCCTGGTTCAAATCCCGGCCTCTCCCTCAGACGTGAAAACACGAGCTTTCAGCAGAAAAGACGAGGGAATTCGGGGGAGGAAAAAACAAAACAAACGAGTAACGAGTAGAGCAATCTGGATGTGGTCTCAGAAGTTAATGGTACGACTGTGCACAGATGTCTGGTCTCAGAAGTTAGTGGTACGACTGTGTGCACTGATGTCTGGTCTCAGAAGTTAGTGGTACGACAGATGTCTTGTCTCAGAAGTTAGTTGTACGACTGTGTGCACTGATGTCTGGTCTCAGAAGTTAGTGGTACGACCGATGTCTTGTCTCAGAAGTTAGTTGTACGACTGTGTGCACTGATGTCTGGTCTCAGAAGTTAGTGGTACGACTGAGTGTACAGATGTCTGGTCTCAGAAGTTAGTTGTACGACTGTGTGCACAGATGTCTGGTCTCAGAAGTTAGTGGTACGACTGTGTGCACAGATGTCTGGTCTCAGAAGTTAGTGGTACGACTGTGTGCACAGATGTCTGGTCTCAGAAGTTTGTGGTACGACTGTGTGCACAGATGTCTGGTCTCAGAAGTTAGTGGTACGACTGTGTGCACTGATGTCTGGTCTCAGAAGTTAGTGGTACGACAGATGTCTTGTCTCAGAAGTTAGTTGTACGACTGTTTGCACTGATGTCTGGTCTCAGAAGTTTGTGGTACGACTGTGTGCACTGATGTCTGGTCTCAGAAGTTAGTGGTACGACTGTGTGCACTGATGTCTGGTCTCAGAAGTTAGTGGTACCACTGTGCACAGATTTCTACTTGTGGAACTGCTTCAACTTCACTGGTAGAGCAGAGAAACTCGAAAAGACTTGAAGAAGAGAACACGAACAAAAGCCCCACTTCACGCTAATGGTAATAGTATTTAGTAATAGCTCGTGCATACACACATAGGAACACACGGCCCAGAGTCAAGCTAATGTCACTGAGTGAACTGGAAAAAAACAACATTAACATAGGGTGAAGTTGACCTTCCTTGACCATGGGCGAAATTAACACCGGTGTTGTGCAAGTGAACGCTTTTATTTAAACACACAACAGCGAGGAGAGAAACACCTTGAATTTCAAGAATGTCAAGTGACAGTGTGCGTGTAATTTTTTTTTGAGGGGGGCCAGACTTAGCTCCAGTATTTATAGCTCCGTGAGGCCTGGGATCATGGTGGGGCTGATGGGGGCCGTCTGAGGTTTCAGCAGGCGGCCAATGTGATAAATTAGAAGGCGACCGACGAGCCTGGTCTGGCTGCAATGTGTCAGGTGGTGGTGGCACGGAGGCCAGTTTCATCAGAGTAGCCGTGATGCCGGTGTGTGTGGGAGCCATAAGTCTGGGTTGGGGGGGGGGGTAGATCACGGTTAGGTAGATCAGATTCAGGTGTGTGGTAGCCAATGTTCCCGCTAAGGTTCGTTTTGTCCATGTGCCGAGTAAAAATAATCGTGTGAAAAGTTGCACATTGCACAGCATCTGTATTTTGTGAAATATTTTACAAAATTTGCTGCGCGGTAATCCTAAACCACTGCGCGGTGTCGGAACATTGGTGGTGGCCCGAATCCCGATGTGTGGTAGCTCAGATCCTGATGTGTGGTAAACCAGATTTAGGTGTGGGGGAAGCCAACATGCCAGTGTGGGGGAGTAAATTTATCTCAGGGCATGGACAGTTGGACGCCCGCAGGAAGTTACTGAGTGTATAGGGGAGGGGCGCAACAATTACATATGATACATTCAACGTCAACTGGTAACTTCTATGATTGTTTAATAACAATAACAAGTAAAACGATATGCTTTCGAACAGTGGCGTAGCTAGAGCTTTTGCCGCCCGGGGCGGTCTCCAATATGCCGCCCTTTTAGGGGTTGCCCATTAATGACGTCACGCATCGGGAGAGGGGGGAAGTCACACATTTGACGTTATTCAAAACGCGCTACTTAAAAAAAGTTCCACTTAAATATATGATTACCGACACTTTATTCAATGACATTTTACGTGGTTTTAAACGTGTTGCGATATTAGAGTTCAGCCTTAAACTAAAAACATATTTAAATGATCACACAAGAAAAATGATTTTAAACGTGCTCACTTTTAAATAGACAATAGTGCTTGTATAGGGGAGGGGGATCTTTGTCACGTCACATTGAGGAAAGGGTCTACGTTTTCGTTTCGTTACGCCGTGTGACGAGGGGGCAGGGGGTGAAAAATCAGCCGAAATCACGTGACGTCGTTTATGGACGGCCCCTTAAGTCAACCATATTATGGTTTTTATAAATTAATAAACATGAATAAATAATTGTAATTGAAACGAAGTA
>MUZC01002175.1:610449-627858 GCA_002072015.1 Radix auricularia
CATTGCATTCTTTTCCCGTTTTGACATGATTTTCTCTGTACTTATTTGATAGCATAATGAGCCCCTACACAGCTTAAAGCCCTATAAGATTAAGTATGAATTCGGATTGTTTTATATATTACATTAAAAAAAAAATGTTTAGTTGCCATGGCATAGCAAGACAACTAAGGAACAATGCAGCGGGAATGTCAAAAACCATTGATGTGATTAACTTTTGTGATTAAGCTCGCGAATGTGATTATTGATATTACAAGAATCATTGCATTGTTTATAGACCTAGAATATATAGATACAAGACAATTCTCCAAATTGATTTCGATCTTCTAATGACAGTTTCCCTTCTAAGTATATGCACATCAAAGGCATTTGATCTAAAATTATCACATTGATATCACATCTCATGTTTTCTAAAAATTATTAGGTATGCGCTGGAAGAGGAAAATGGTCCATTCTGTATGAACCCCACATTTGTGCAGGAAAGTAGGGTGTCATTTTGTGCGTCGCAAAATACAGTAATTCTTGCAAGTAGAGGACTGAAATACTATGACATTATTAAAATATCCAACATTATAATAACTTTTAACTCCGAAGCTCACAAGTTTGTTTGTTTTTTTGGTGTTTTTTTTTCTTTCAATTCTTTTTCTTCAGGATTTCACGTACGTCACACAACAGTTGTAAATATAATGTCACCAATAAGTTATCTCATTTGGGGTAAAAAGGGAACTCTTGGGGGTAATGCTCAATCATTGTGGGCATAGAAAATTTGCTAGAATCCGCTACTTTTGGGTTAACAGTAATGTTAATATAAACTTTTATAATTTTAATATTTAGGTATCATATTGAAACGTCCGTTTTTTTTTCAAACAGTTTAACTTTTTTACCCGGCCTTCAAAAAAAAAAAAAGAAAGAAATGTTTTAACATCCTTAGATTATATTTTATTTTAATGCATACAAATTAAGCATTGACTATAAATCATTACTTGTAACTTCTTTGTTTATATAAAAAAAGGTATTTTAAAATAATAGTTTTTTTAAAATAACATCTGGGGTCAAAAGGGAATTTTTGGGGGTAATGCAGACTCATTTGGGACATATAACATCCAATACACTCCACTAGATATATTCAAATACGTCATGTGTACGTGTACGCTTGTTTTGTGCTCCTCTCGAATTGCGATGTCGAGAATTTGATGCATTCAATAAAGTTAGTGGATACTTTGGACTAATTTTAAATGGACACATTTATTATTATATTTAGAATGGCCACAGGCGTTTGACCAAAAACCAATCGAAAAACTATAGCAAACTTAAAACTTGTATTATTGTATCAAATAGATTCCCCTCCCCACACCCCAAATGGATATTCGGTGTCGTTTTGACTTAAAATATCAACATATAATCCTATTCAGATCTTTTTAGACACTTGTCCTGTTTGTAAAACTCACCAGTAGCAGTTTCGGGGGGGGGGATGACGGGGAAAAAAGTTGGCAGACTCCTGCCGCGAGTGAACGAAACTGCGGTTACATCACAAAAGCTTTGATGTCAACATCAAACGACGCAGGGTTACAAATTCCTATGTTCTCTTGTGAATTCTCAAACTTAAGAATTATAATTATATTTTCGTGTCTTGTTAACTTACGCCAACCGGCGTCTGATAACCTATTGACCGGCACTTTGAGAAGCATTAAATTTTTTTTAAAAAAAGTCATTAAATAAATTTTTAAGTGACCAAATATTTCAGTGGAAATTTTATTTAAAGTTACTCTTTCGATGTGATGTCACATTTCTTCAACCCCCCTCCCTCCCCCACGTCACAAAAGTGGGACCCCCCTCGGTGCGTGACGCCATTTATGGACGGCCCCTAACCAGTTTGCCCACTTACGTATAGTATTATAGTATAGCGTTGACACAGAGACGTGAAAATATGTCACAAGAGGAATGCTGTATTTATTTATAATGATAAGAACACTATCAGGACCTACACGGTATTACTATTACCATCACTTGAATGCGATCGCAGTTCATTAATTCCTGCCACATTTAGAGACCTGAATTACTGTAAAAATGAAAACGGAGGGGGGGCAGGGGAGATTTCAGTCATGATGGTTGACTTGGACAGGCGTTCAAGTTACTGTGAACATTTGTCAAGACTTTGATCTTGTGAACAGATTCAATGTGGGGAGGCGCTGGTCAAATTAAATACTTCCTCCTATTCAAATGAGTCTACACCACAATATAGGTGAGAAACTCGACTCATACCTGTGCCAAGTAAAAACAATTTGCAGAAGACCTTTGCAGTTTTCTCAAAGAGAAAAGTAATGACCAGCATTGAAGCTAACCTACAACTCGCCACGTCAATAACAGAAATGAAGGTCACTTTGTGACATATTAGCCAATGCCAAAACATATCTATTGATGGTCACACCTACACTAGGACATTCATACTGACATTACAGACAAGACAAACACATATTGTAAATGAATAGAAAAAAGGACAACTATTAAACTAAGCAGATATTTATTGACACGTTGCCTTATTAGGAAATGTAAAACTTTTGACAATCGACAAGCAGTTAAATTAGTTTACCAGAAATGTAAGCCATCGTCGAAATGATGAGATGATTAGTAAAAAAAATTAAAACAGACCCCGGGCAGATCTGATGAAGGTGACCATGCAGTAAATTTTTGATCCCTTTAAAATTGAAACCTGCATGGAATCTCCCGGGTATTGGTGACCATGTAGAAAAAATGTTAGCTTTAAAAAAACAAGACTGGATGACTACATGATGACATGTCATTTAGGCATATTCCTGACCCTCTCCACCTTCTCCCTCTTCCTCATCAAATTCACCTTCATCCTCGGCGGTGGCATCCTGATATTGTTGGTACTCGGAGACAAGGTCATTCATGTTGGACTCGGCCTCAGTGAATTCCATCTCATCCATACCCTCACCAGTGTACCAATGGAGGAAAGCCTTACGACGGAACATAGCCGTGAACTGCTCAGAAATGCGCTTGAAGAGCTCCTGGATGGCGGTGCTGTTTCCGATGAATGTGGCGGACATCTTGAGACCACGAGGAGGAATGTCACAGACTGCGGTTTTGACGTTGTTGGGGATCCACTCGACAAAGTAAGAGGAGTTCTTGTTCTGGACGTTCAACATCTGCTCATCGACCTCTTTCATGGACATACGACCTCTGAAGATGGCAGCCACTGTGAGGTAACGGCCGTGGCGGGGATCGCAAGCGGCCATCATGTTCTTGGCATCAAACATCTGCTGGGTCAGCTCGGGCACTGTGAGGGCGCGGTACTGCTGCGATCCCCTGGATGTGAGTGGGGCGAATCCGGGCATGAAGAAGTGAAGACGGGGGAAGGGGACCATGTTAACTGCAAGCTTTCTCAAGTCGGCATTCAACTGACCGGGGAACCTGAGGCATGTGGTCACACCGGACATTGTTGCGCTGACCAGGTGGTTCAGGTCACCGTATGTGGGTGTGGTCAGCTTCAGGGTCCTAAAACAAATGTCATACAAGGCTTCATTGTCAATACAGTAGGTCTCATCTGTATTCTCTACAAGCTGGTGGACGGACAGGGTTGCGTTGTAAGGCTCCACAACTGTGTCTGATACCTGGAATAAATGGTGGGGAAGATTGTAATAACTATATGCATATTTACATATATTTTTGTGTTTGCTATCATCACATAACATAAACGACATCAATACGTCAAGCTTTGGTAAGCGGGTGAAACAAATTAATCCATGGACCAAATGAGACAAGCGTCAGAAATGACTTACTTTTGGTGATGGTACAACTGAGAATGTGTTCATGATTCTGTCTGGGTATTCTTCCCTCATCTTGCTGATGAGCAGTGTTCCCATGCCGGACCCAGTGCCACCACCCAGTGAGTGGGTCAGTTGGAAGCCCTGCAATAGATTGTGGTCAAAATTAATTACTTTTATAGGGCAGACTTGAAGATAAGAGATGGTAATGGGAATAAAATTTATGAAGAAAAGATGTAAAAAAAAAAAACAAACAACTATTGTACCAGTCAACTTGACCAATTTTCAAGTCCAGACCACACTAAAAAGTGACTGTGCAATTTGAAAACAATGGTAATAATTACCTGAAGGCAATCACAGTTCTCTGCCTCTTTCCTGACAACGTCCATTACCGAGTCGACAAGCTCAGCTCCTTCTGTGTAGTGACCCTTGGCCCAGTTGTTTCCGGCACCAGACTGACCGAAGACGAAGTTGTCTGGTCTGAAAATCTGGCCGAAAGGTCCTGACCTGACACTGTCCATTGTGCCTGGTTCAAGATCAACAAGGACCGCACGTGGGACATATTTACCTCCTGAAAAATAAACAAATATTTAAATAAACCACAGTTCTGTGCGCTCATTGACAGTCATTCAATACAAGATTACACTAATGTGACAACTCAAATACAAAATTGAAGAAAACAAGATGTAACGCGTATCCATAACAGACTGAATGTATTGTCAATATTCCAACACTAACAAAATGGTAATTACTTATAGTCAAACCGTGGAATCATTTCTACTAAAACACACCTGAAGCCTCATTGTAGTATACATTGATGCGTTCCAGCTGGAGGTCGGAGTCACCGTGGTATGTGCCGGTGGGGTCAATGCCATGTTCATCTGAGATCACCTCCCAGAACTGGACAGGAAAATAAGTTAAAACAGGTGAGTCACAGGTAAGATAATACTTGGTTACAACTGCTATAACACAACTATTATTATCAGTAACACGGCCGGTCCACACAAGATAACAGACACGTTCAGGCCAGATAAATCTCGATATTGCCTAAAAAAGCCAAAGACTAAGTGATACATGATTAAAAAGCTGATCAAATACTAATGACTAACGTCTAAGTTACAAAACTAGGCTTTTTTCATGTTCATTCAATGCACTGATTTTGGCTTAGACTTGGGTAAACTGAAGTAACTGTTCCGTCATTTAAAGTCCTTAGTCCAAATAAATTGAGCAGTCTAAATATAGATTCCAAATTGCTCAAAATTAATTTAAATATCTCAAGTTAATTTCAAGCCTTGAAATATTGATGGACTTAAAAATCTGGGTCTGCTGTACTAGTACTAGTATTACTAATAATCAAAAGTAGCCCCATTAATAACTTATTTCCTATTTAAGCATAAAATGTTGGTGGGGGGGGGGGGCTAGAAAACGAACATTTAAATTTTGAGCATTCATTTTAGATTACAATCAGAAACTTTTATTTTAATACTACAGGCTCATATAACTAATACTAATATTCTATCTTTAAATACTTTGATGTCAAATTTTCATCTTTTAAGTACCCAGATCAGTGGTTAAATTCAAAGAAAGATTTCACAAAACAATATTTTTATTAGGGCAGGTGGTTTCGATAAATGCCCATCCCGCGCAATTTAAATAGCCATGGTACGGTGGGCGCATTGCCTGATAAGGTCAGGGGATGGGGGGTACTCTAGCGGGGAAAGTAGACTCACAAATTAAAAACTGGTCAGACTTTAAAACAATTTTTTTTAAACATGCTCATGCAACGATCGCGAAGTTAAAAATGGTTTAAGAACTGTAGCTCTGTATTTTGTAAATGTTTGATAAATCATCAACAATGGCTTGCTTGCCTAAGTCTTTGTTCAAGTGTTAACCTCGAGGGCGCGAGGTTTTTGCCGGGAGAAGCTGGTTGCCCTCGTTAGAGGAAATGTCTTATGATTTAAAATAAATATACAAATTATACATTTCTTGCAAAAGATTTCGAGTTCTTACCTTGGCACCGATTTGGTTTCCACACTGACCGGCTTGAAGGTGGACAATTTCACGCATTTTGATTTAGTGAGATGTGAAAGTATGATTACCACGAGAAGAGAGCTGTGAACTAGTTTGAAGTCCCCGGCCGGATGGTTTTTATTTTATACTGTCAGGTCGGGGGATTTAAAATTCATCCGCCACATAGGAAATTAACAAAAAAATAGTTCGTCTTGTAATTTACAATAAAACGATATGTACCAAAATCTGACATAATAAAAGCATAAAAATTAAATATATTTTATTATCATTATAATTACACTTAAATATTAGTTATTTCAAACAAAAATATTATCGATTGCGCTCATGAATACAACTCTCTCTGACACGTCATGTCTATTTTTATGCAGATGACTAGGAACCCCCCCGAGTGCATCCCGGATAGTGCCGGTACATACTGTACTTAAATGAAATAACTTAAAACTATCAAATAATGGAAAGCAATACTTCAATAGCTATAACAGATTTTTCTGAAAATTTATTAGACAAAACAATTTATTTTAAAATCATTAAACTTGATGATAGTTTTTTTGCATGGGTTGGCTGCAAGCCAATTTTATCAAACATGGCTGTAGCGATGCCGGCAAAATATGTAAGTAGGTCACGATGACAGTTTACTGTAATAATTTTAAAATTTAAGAATATTTGTATAACGTCATAACTTGAAGAGCGCCTAAATTGTGTTTGAATGTTCTTTTGTCTTATAATTTGGAAATGGATCGCATTCGTATGTGTATCGGAATTAAACTTCATGATAATATTCATGATTCATGTCCAAAAGTGTGAGTGTGAGAAATGTTTGCAAAGTGAGCGAGGCCCATCAATATTAGCGCTTTGTGGCATACTTGGGAGAAATTGTGCGTAGATTGGCCAGATTGGAGGGACTATGAAACAAAGCAATTTCAAAATAGGACGCTGTTTGTCAGTTTTAACTTTTTAAAAAACCCAACACATTTAAGACTTTTAATTTTTACAGCTATAATTTTATGGTATTTTGAATATGGTAAAGATAGGTACTTCAGTTTGATAAAATAATACTTAATGTCTAAATCTATTTAAATCACTTAATGGTATTAAGTATTGATCGCCTATTTTAAGCCTATTTTTTTATTGCTTGTTAAATTTGTACGATGAAAATTTTGTTTAAAATCAGACTGCTTTTACTAACCTATTATTCTGTTTATAGTCACTTATTCTATACACTTTAAAAGTGTAACATTTCAAATGTTTTACAGCAGTACGAAGAACATTCATTCGTTAAAAGTGGAACATCCTACCGGTTATTTTCCCACACACGTTAAAATAGCATACACATACTGCTACAATAATACTAATTCATAATTATTGACACAAAAATAACATTAGCTATTTGTTCTTGTGGGGATTTTTTTTCTCACCAAGTATTGACATCATGACATGTTAAACGTTTTATAAACAAATTGTGGTGTGTATGCGTGTAAATGTAACTAATGTAATTTAAATGTAATGTCACGTTTTGCATCTAGTTCAGTTATTGTACTTATGTTTTACTGATGATTGGCTATGTACTATGTAATGCACACGCCTGACGGTAGTTAAGTATGTAGCTCAAAAATTTCTGATAAAAATTGGAATTATAAATTGGGGGGGGGGGATGAAACGATGTGGTGACCAAAATTGTGTAACAGTCGTATTGATTATTCACTGGGTAATCTCGATAAAATCGTGCGGGCTGTAAGTGGCACTCACCAAACTAAATGGTTCGTGGCCCACTTGGTTCACTGTCGCCCCGGGCCTAGCAGTCGGTCAGTATCTCTGTTCACCGTGGTGGTCAACGGATCGGTTTCCACGAATCTATTTGACCCAGATAAGCCCAGGCAGGGGAGCGGGCACTTATCGACAAGGGTATATGGGTGGGTGACCGTACCTTGTACATGGGTTGGCTTTCTGATGTCAGAACCTGGTACTTGGTATATTGTTTTGTAAAGCAATGACACCGCTCCATTCCAATAGGACGCCGGCTTTAAATTTTAAACCCTCCACAGTGACCCCCCACCCAATTATACAATGATGCGCGGACACTGGTATACATGCATGGGTAAGAAAAAGTCAGTTAAAGGTGATGGTCATCTAGGCCTGACCGCTAAATACCGCTATCATCCATCCATCCCTGTGGCGCTACAGCCCATGCAGGGCTTGGGCTTGCCTCACGACCTCCTTCCACTGAGGCCTTATCAACGCCTTTCTTCTCCAATATTAGTTGCCCAGTTGTTGTAGATGTTTCTCTTCATCATCCACCCATCTAAGCCCAGGTCTTCCCTTGAGCCATTTTCCTGTGTGGTTTTGATAGTGTACCCTCTTTACTCCTCTATCATTTGAAATTCTTTCTAGGTGTCCTGCCCAGCGCAGTCTGCACTTTTTAATTTCTGCAAATTATTTTGGTATCCTGGTATAGGTCTGGCCGCTACAGAAATAGAAACAGTGTACATTTGCAAAGAAATCTTCTTGTTACAGTTTTAAATAGGAACCAATCAGGTAGACATTTTCTACCGGCAGGGCCAGCCTTAGGGAATTGGAGACCCTAGCGGCGAAGTGAATTTGGTGACCCTAAATGTAATAGAAAAATAAAACATGAATATGGAAAGATTCTTGCGCGAGGCTCCCACTAATGATGAGACTAATCGAAGGCCTAAGGTGGCTGCCTAGCTTGCCTATGCGTAAAGCCGGCCCTGCTACCGGGTACCAAATCCGAATAGTACTATTTACCGGATTTGGGTAAATCGGAAATCCAAATCAATTAGTAAATATGGCGCCGTGGCGCTAGTCGCTAGAAGTATTGTCGTAGAAAATTATTTGTATTAACTTTATATCTTCATAATTTCAAATTTTTAATTTCTATAACTAGGTTACAATTTGTTATATTTATAAAAAAAACAATTTCTAAGTATAATAATCTTGATAATTATCGAATTCCGCAATTGCATTTATTTAAGGTATTAAAAAAAAAAGATATTGGCCGATTTGCGTGGGCACTATTTGCCGAGTTCCGAAAAACCCGATATCTGGCCGGGGCGAATGTCCGGAGCGATTTTCGGTTGGTCCCTAGTTTTAAATACCCCCCCCCCCACACACACACAGTAAAAAAAACAGCGACAGGCTTTTGTTATGTAACAATTAATGCATGAGTTTTGTTTCCCCAGGGTTCTATCCCCACCGGCAGCGTTGTGTTTGGATCTAAGGTTGAACAGACATCATCGGCACTGGCTCAGAAACTCGGTAAGAGGACTCTTCGCAATGACATCAACGGGGGGACGAAACTGATTAATTTAAACTTGTGTTGGACGAGTCCGTACATAGTGGCTGACTCCCCTCTTGAGGGAATGAGTTGAATTGTGGGTGGGGGTGTCTGTGGGGAAACCCTTGACAGGTAACGTCATACTTACCTTATAAGTATTTTATTTTGGGGGAGTGGGCAGGTTACCTACTGAATGAATACACTGATAGGGATGTAGCATCTCTGCATTTATAGGGTGTAAAAAATGTCATATTGCAAATGTGGTGGTGGTTGGGTTCTTTCGAAAATAAGAGTTTTTTTATATAAATTTTTATTGCCTACATGGTAAAAAAATTTAAATTAATTTATGTCCAGTAAAGAGCAACCCTTGTCCTTGTTCAGATGTCGTTTTCTTTCTTAGATATAATTCAAACTTAATAGTATCCTATGTTAAAAAAAATAATTAATTATTCAAAATTCCTGGAGAAACTGGCCCAGGATAGAGATGCCTGGAGGTCTCTTGTAGGTGGCCTATGTCCTAGGAGGAAGTGCAGACGCCGACGATGATCGGTGGATGTCCCTCATGGACGAGAAGGCTCAGCAACAACAACACATGTTAATATANTATATATATATTTACATATCTCAAAAACCTCGGTATGATAACATAAGCCAAGGTGTCAAATTGAGCATTGTGATTTCACTAACTCTATTTTTTTAAAATTTGCTCCCCACCCCCGTGTTTCACTAGTGAAACGATTCAACAAACAAGCTTTTGTGAGCTGCAGCGTGCCCTTTGACCCCAGCCTCTCAGTGCTGATAGAGAAAAGGTTGGCCGAGGAGCTGAGCAAGAATTAGGCGTGTGAGATCTGCTGCAAGGGAAATGAATGGATGAAACACACGGGTTGCTGGAACAGGACTTCGACATGCAAGAGGCCCACAATATGTTACTGAAACTTTATAAGAGGCGGCGTTGAATGGTCAATGTCATTGATCTAACCTTTTCAAATGAAGTGGATAACATTATATTTCGTTGTTGTTTATAAAAAAAATTTCATTTTAAAAAATAAAATTTAAAAGATATTAAAAAAAATTAATGAAATTTGAAAAATAGTGTTGTTTATTTAAAAAAAAATATTTATACTTAATAGTTAAAATAACATCGTGAGTACAGTGTTGGTATTACAAACATATCAGTAATAAACTAGCATATCCCACACTACGTCAGTGCTATAATGCGATTACTATTGCCAGTCTACCTTTCAATGTGCCCAATTGCAGGTACATGTATCTCTGAAATAATTAAACAAATAACCTTTTCCTATCATTTGAACATCGACCAAAGTTTACCAAAACGGCAACAATTCATACACCTAAAGATGGGAAAACATATCAAATTATATAAGTATAAGCAACATGTGGGAAATTTATCCAACTAAACCCAGAAATCAATATTTTGTGAATAGCATTGGACTGTATACGTTGTAGTGGATAGAGGATGCATTAGGGGCACACTCACTGTCATTATAGCCACAGACCTGAAGCACGGTAAGTAGGATGGGGCTAAATTTTTGAACTTTTTTTTCTTGTTTAATAAAAGTATAGTTCATGATTAGTCTTAGCAACACAAACAGAAGTTTTTGAAATGGGCTTTAAAAAATGGCTATCCTAGAGATCATCAAGAAACGGTTATTTTTTCTTTGGAAATGGATTGAAATAATAACGTGACTTCACAATATGTTTTGGAGATGAAAATTGTTTCTTTATTATGTTTATTACCCCTCCTAATCGTCGTGCAACTATATCGGTAAACAAGCATCAATATGTGACCGGTTATGTTATTTGAGGACAGAAGCGTAACTGGGTTTTCCGCGCCCTTTGTTAAATTATTTTTGGCGCCCTTGACGAACTTTAGCTTTACGGCTTTTTCAATGGTTAGAAAAAAAATGAAGGATTAGCCCTTGGCAACTGTCCTTATGCCAAGTCGTTGTCACGTCTCTGGTTGGACATACCATAGACCATAGTTTAGGTTTAGGGAAAGTTAATTCGTAATATTTAAAAAAAAAAAAAAATTGTATTTGCGTTACAAACATTACATTAAAAAAGACATCACAGGCAATTGAATAATTATGTTTATAAAATTGACTTTTAAAAGAAACTTTAAGTAAATAAAAGAGTTTTTATACACAGCTTACACAATTTTATGATCGAGAATCGAAAACTAAATATTTTGGTGCATAAGAATTTGTAACACCGAATAACTCATTTCATTTGGAGATCAGAAAAAAGTTAAAGGGAAGACTACTCCCTTACATATGTATAAAACAAAAAATAAAATAAAAGTAAATAGTAATAGTAACACCGATGTCTCATAACTTCTGGGATAATAAACCTGCACAGTTAGTTTTTAAAATAATTAGCTACTTACAAATTTTTTTCAAATTTAAGAGAAAAAATTACATAAAATATTTTTATTAAAATTAAAACAATTATTAAAATAAATATAAACAAACTCACAAATTGAAATTGACATTATTAATTATTATTATTTTTTTGACATTATTATTATTATTATTTATTATCATTTTGGGTAAAAATTGATTAAGTCGACCGCACCGCCAATATCGGCGGCCATCTTGTTGCTAAGGCACGTGACCGCCGTGACTTTCGGAAAAGAAGTGCGAGCCCCCGTGAAATCAGAGGGGTAGGGGAATCAGGGATTCTAAAATTGCGCAGTTTTTTTTAGCTACCGGCAATTTTAAAAAAAAAATTCACGGGGCTCGCATTACTTTTCCGGCGGTGCCGTGCCATAGCAACAAGATGGCCGAAGGATTGGGGGGACATTCTAATATTTTAAGGAGTATTTTTTAGCGTTTTACATAAAAGCAAAATAATGGGTACTCACCGATCAGGCATCGGAATCACAACACACTTTTTAAATCCTTTTAGAAATTCACGCATTAGATCACTGCTGCCACTATTAAAATTGTATAGCTATACCTAACCCAAACCCTAAAATTAAAATCTTCAATTTTCTGAAATTGATAACTAAACCTAACCTAAGAACTGTCTTGGACCGTCGAGATGAGGTTCTGAATGATTGCTGGGACCGTCGAGATGAGGTTCTGAATGATTGCTGGGACCGTCGAGATGAGGTTCTGAATGATTGATGGGACCCTCGAGATGAGGTTCTGAATGATGGCTGGGACCTCAATATTCCGAAAATTCTAACAAAAAATGGCTAAAAAATGGCTACTTACAAAAATCCCGCCAGTTAAATAGCAGCACTCCTTTCTTTCTAAATGAGCACAAGAAATAGTTCTCAGATTATACTCATTTATACGCTGCGCGCAAGAATACAAATGCAATTATGACAATAGACATATTATTTACAATTTACCGCAAGGGGAGGTAATAAATAAGTAAGAAAACAACAAAATTCAAGGGAAGCAACTCTTGTGCATAGCAACCGGAAGAGACCCGGAAGAGACGCGACGCTGCGGTCAGAGTAATTCGTTTTAGCCTCATTTTGAAATAGAATAATGAATAATAACAAACATTAACATAATTAACATAAAACTAAAACTCATTAACTTACAACGCCTGAATTGTAAAAGTACATGGAAAATAATTTATCACCGAAAATTAAGTAAAAATTTTCAATCAATTAATTTAATTGATACGGTGATCGAGTGGCAAGCGCGCTCGACTGGCGTACTGATGGTTACGAGTTCGTATCCATGCAAAGGCAAGGATTTATTCCTGTGGCCTAGGCCTAAGGAGTCCCTGAGTCACCCAGCTCCGAATGGAAAAATAGTTAGGCGGCTGGGTAATGCGTGGAACCCTCATAACTGTGGCCTGTGACCGCTGCATGACTTGCCAACAGATCATCTGTCACGGTCTGTGGATGCAATTATCTTTTGCATGGAAGGAGCATCTGTAATATAAGATAAGATAACTGCTATGGACCATGGATAACTCTGATGAGAAAAAAACTATGAAAAAAGCAATTTTTGGAGAGAGTTGATCAGACAGGTCCCTTGAAAATTTTTTTTTAGGAAACTCATATGTATCTGTAACAGATAATATAAGTTAACTGTTTGCAAGTTGAATTATTGATAAAACTGAAAACCTCGCAAATTAAGTGTGCAAAAGTGTAAAGACAAAAATTTGAAAATTTAAGCTACATAACAATAATATTTAAATTCCTTTAAAAAAAATTAA
Source organism: Radix auricularia (assembly GCA_002072015.1). Classification (NCBI taxonomy): domain Eukaryota; kingdom Metazoa; phylum Mollusca; class Gastropoda; family Lymnaeidae; genus Radix; species Radix auricularia. Next base: position 623,758 of record MUZC01002175.1, read on the forward strand.
AATACACTTTAAACTTTTCAGGTTTTGAGTCACCACAGGTTTTTTCCTCAATAGAATCAGTCAATGCATGGGAAAACAACTAAAACAACTTGCATTAGTGCATATCCCAGGTCAATGCACTCTGTTTCCTTCAGTGTATTACAACGTTGTCATTACACTCTCATTACTGATTTTGTTTACCATTGGGTATGTCTTCCATGTTTCAGATTTTCATAGAGTGTAGGCTAACTGTACATCTACCTTTTGTTGAACTTATTGACCTTTTAACTGGATGTTTTCATTTCATAATGCCATCCAAGCCAGAAGTTAATTGATTTATGTTACAAGAGTATCCATCTCTTATATTTGTAACACAAATGAAAAGACTCACAATTGCATTATGTTTAAAATGTAAATGCAAAATAAAGGTTGTTCCATTTATTTTTAATTAGGATTCATATTTTAATATACTTTCAAGATTTTCTTATTGATTGATTTATTAATTTCAAAGCAGACAGGATTTCGTAGGAGATGATTCAATGGACATTCTTAGACCCTACCTGATTCATCATGGCCCAGTGCACAGAACACACAGAGAAACACGATCTTGTCAGTCTGTCAAATATGGCAATGTCACGCACTCCAAATTTGCTGCCAACATCAGCCTGCCATTAACCCTGCCACTTGTACAGGCTAATCATATGCTCAAAGAGGTGAAGTGAGAATTTTATGATTTCATTCAAACAGTTCTTTCAGGCTTAACATTATAACATGTTAATCATTGGGTATCCTATAAATTAAGAAAACCATCCATGAATTTGTATCATAAATTCTAGTGGCTAGTTTTGCAGTGTAGTAAATTTTTAAGTTAGGGGGTTTATATCTCATGTTTGGATTGTAAGGAGTTAATTTATCCTTCCAATCAAGTGTATACACAAACAATGAAAAGGAAGATAACCTCAGATTTATGGCACAATTCTTAATGACTTTCAGTGTCAGACAGAAATATTAGTGGTTTTACTGTAAAGCTGATGTGTGAAAATATTTGTTAAATTTTAGACAACAAGAAAAATGCTGAGACAGTATCCCATTTATACCCCCTGTCCCTACTTATTTTTTTTTAAAACAGCCAATTTAGTGAAAATTAACAGAGTTCGGGAGTTTGTGATTTAATCTAAATAGTCATGATCAGCTGGTTGCCTTGGTCAGCTGGAATAGCCAAGATCAGCTGGTTGCCTTGGTCAACTGGAATAGTCAAGATCAGCTGGTTGCCTTGGTCAACTGGAATAGCCAAGATCAGCTGGTTGCCTTGGTCAACTGGAATAGTCAAGATCAGCTGGTTGCCTTGGTCAACTGGAATAGTCGTGATCAGCTGGTTGCCTTGGTTAACTGGAATAGTTGTGATCAGCTGGTTGCCTTGGTCAACTGGAATAGTCAAGATCAGCTGGTTACCTTGGTCAACTGGAATAGTTTTATGATCAGCTGGTTGCCTTGGTTAACTGGAATAGTCATGATCAGCTGGTTGCCTTGGTCAATTGGAATAGTCATGATCAGCTGGTTGCCTTGGTCAATTGGAATAGTTTTATGATTAGCTGGTTGCCTTGGTCAACTGGAATAGTCATGATCAGCTGGTTGCCTTGGTCAATTGGAATAGTTTTATGATCAGCTGGTTGTCTTGGTCAACTGGAATAGTTTTATGATCAGCTGGTTGCCTTGGTCAACTGGAATAGTCATGATCAGCTGGTTGCCTTGGTCAACTGGAATAGTCATGATCAGTTGGTTGCCTTGGTCAACTGGAATAGTTTTATCAAACTTCATATGCCGGTGGCTTTGTTTAGTAAATAAAAAGTCCAATGTATGAAGGGTTGACTGAATAAGACAGAGGACAAATTGGAGGAGTTTTTAGCTAATTTCAGCGGATGAGACAAAAAATGAATATCAATTATTTACGGTATACAGGTAGTCCTGGGGTCCCGATTTACGCTGTTTCGTGGTTACAAATGCGCCCCAATCTTTTTTATGTTTTTCTTTTAACTTTTTTTTTTCCCATGCGAGAAAATATTGTTTTTTCTTTCTTGAATACTTTTTATGTCATTAACTGCTTTTATGTTTCGGGCGCACTTTGTTGTGGTGGTAGGGTGAGGAAGACGCTCAGTCTCAGTACATTTTGGTTGTTTACACGTTCTCTCTCTCTCTCTCTCTCTCTCTCTCTCTCTATCTCCCTCTCTCTCTCCCTCTCTCTTTCTCTCTCTCTCCCTCTCTCTCTCTCTCTCTCTGTTTATTTTGGAGAAACAATGAGAAAGAGAAAACATCCTTAAAAATCTATTATATCCTATACTGATTGTGAGCTAAATGTAACATTAATTCCCGTTACCTTTAGATCGGTGAGTATTCTTGGCAGAAACGTCAGACTTACGTCCACCATCAAATTGTCAACAACCCTCTGAGTACATTTTCAATTCTTGAACCTGGTCATCCTGGAACTTGCTATAATGGAACGGGGGAGAGGTTCACCGTGGCTGCGTCAGCACGTCGTAAGCAGTGTTTAGTGGCAGCCAACGCAGGTTATTTCAATACTGCCACCGGACAGTGTCTAGGTAAGAAATATATACTGCCACCGGACAGTGTCTAGGTAAGAAATATATACTGCCATCGGACAGTGTCTAGGTAAGAAATATATACTGCCACTGGACAGTGTCTAGGTAAGAAATATATACTGCCACCTGACAATGTCTAGGTAAGAAATATATACTGCCACCGGACAGTGTCTAGGTAAGCAATATATACTACCACCGGACAGTGTCTAGGTAAGAAATATATACTACCACTGGACAGTGTCTAGGTAAGAAATATATACTGCCACCGGACAGTGTCTAGGTAAAAAATATATACTGCCACCGGACAGTGTCTAGGTAAGAAATAAATACTGCCACTGGACAGTGTCTAGGTAAGAAATAAATACTGCCACTGGACAGTGTCTAGGTAAGAAATATATACTGCCACCGGACAGTGTCTAGGTAAAAAATATATACTGCCACTGGACAGTGTCTAGGTAAAAAATATATACTGCCACTGGACAGTGTCTAGGTAAGAAATAAATACTGCCACTGGACAGTGTCTAGGTAAGAATATACTGTCACTGGACAGTTTGTAGGTAAGAATATACTGCCACCGGACAGTGTCTAGGTAAGAATATACTGTCACTGGACAGTGTCTAGGTAAGAAATAAATACTGCCACTGGACAGTGTCTAGGTAAGAAATAAATACTGCCACTGGACAGTGTCTAGGTAAGAATATACTGTCACTGGACAGTGTGTAGGTAAGAATATACTGCCACCGGACAGTGTCTAGGTAAGGATATACTGTCACCGGACAGTGTCTAGGTAAGAATATACTGTCACTGGACAGTGTCTAGGTAAGAAATATATACTGCCACTGGACAGTGTTTAGGTTAGAACAGGGATGCCCAAAGTGCTGCCCGCGGGCCAAAACCGGCCCGCGAAGCAATTTTTACTGGCCCGCGGCCTCATCTGAAATAATTAATTAACTAACGTATTATTTTTAACAACATTAAATATAAGAAAAGTCGAGACGTTTTACCGTTTTGAGTACGTCAAAGGATGGAAAAAGTCGATAACATTGTATTGTTTACCAATTACTAGACTTCAGTCTTAAAGATCGACAAGATGAACACATGTATTTGGTTCTGTTTGTTCTGCTGTCTATGACGTTAAATTACCAAGTAAACAATATCTTTATTACTGATGGCTATCGCCATGACTCGTGAGCACAGTTGACCAGCAAACCTTGCCTGTAACAAAGTCAGCTTAGTCAGGCTGGCAAAGTTTTTAAACTTCACTGTATCATTCATAAAGAAGTTCTTTGTGGTAAACACCTTTCATGTGATCGTGTCTTTAAGCCAGTGATAAAGGATATGAACTCTATTCGCTCTAAAACTCTGTTTCACGGTCATTTTTAGCAGTGTCTTCTTGACATCCAGAGAGAATACAAAGATGTTACGTATGACAATGATAAAAGATGGTTTAGTCGGGGGACAGCACTTCAGCGCGTCTACACATTAAAAAAGAAAGTGGGCAGTACATGGAAGATAAGGAAAAAAA
>MUZC01002175.1:628012-641329 GCA_002072015.1 Radix auricularia
GGCAATCTGCAGCGGGAATTCATTGAGCTGCAAACTGATGCTGAATGTCGCAGCAGACAATTTCTTCTCTTAGACTTTTAGAGTGAGCTTTATGGTTAAAGAGAGATTAAAAGGAATTCGAAAATTTGTTTTAAAAAAATGCTTAGCTTGTTTGGCTCGACATACTTGTGTAAGCAGACATTTTCAGTTATGAATTTTAATAAGATCTGTGTGAGGACGAGAATAAGTGACTCTCAACTACGTGATATCATGCGCATCAAAACCATGTCATTGAGCCTGACCTCACCTATTTACTGTATTCAAATATCTCAGTTTCACCATTCACATTAAAATTTTACAATAAAAACTCACCATACTATGTCATTTTTATAATATTATTTTAATCCGGCCCGCGAATATCTTTGGATAAAGTAATATGGCCCGCCATGCAAAAAGTTTGGGCATCCCTGGGTTAGAATATACTGCCACCGGACAGTATATAGGTAAGAAATATGTACTGCCACTGGACAGTGTCTAGGTAAGAAATATATACTGCCTAGCTAAGAAGTATTCATTCCACTTGTTATAATTTTAACATTTATACCTTTCATGTCACTATTGTCACATTTATACCTTTCATGTCATTACTGTCACATTAATACCTTTCATGTCACTGTTGTCACATTTATACCTTTCATGTAACTATTTTCACATTTATATTTCTCATGTCACTATTGTCTTATTTATACCTTTCATGTCACTATTGTCACATATATCTGGATTACCATAGGAGAGCGTGAACAATTTTTTTTTCAAATAATAAATTTTTTTTTATTTGGATTGCAAAGCTGAAAAAACATACAGCAAATATGAAATTGAAATGTATTCTATTATTTTAATGACATCATTTTTATGGTGTTTCCCATTATTTTGAATAAAGTCTGACCAATATATTTTAAGTGTGTGTCTGTGTGTGCACACAGTGTGGTCGTATGCATGACCATAGATATTTCCCAGCCCATTGAAACCGGCAAAGTACATAGAAAAAAAAATGGAGGATACTATCTTTTTTTATTGAATCCCTTTTTTGTAGGAAATATTGTCAGCGATGGCGTCTTAGTGCAAGACTCTGGAGGTGTTCAGAACGTTCACTTTGGTCTGACGCGTGATGGGTTTATATACACAGGGTAATTGTGAACATTTAGTTAGAAACATTTTTCTTTACACAGAATAGTGTTTATAAATTGAAAAGAAAGACATGATATAAGAATTAAGTTGATCCAGTTTACAACAATCTTGTATACCATTATAACAAAACTTTTTATGCCTTTTTGAATATAAAAATGTTGTTTTACCCGTAAAAATGTCATTTTACCCCGATGTTATGACTAAACCAGTAAAATGGCCATTGAGATTGATCACACTAGACTGTAGTATATTTAATCTCTGATGCTATCTGGCAGCTACCTCTCTGAACTTGATCTCTTGTATCAAGACTTCACCCAGCTGGTCGGAGGCGTCATCTGGCTGGTCAGGGACGGTGCCAGTTACGTTGACGAAAGCATGAAGATTGAATGCCCCGACACGGAGGAGACAGGTCGGTCATAGAAAATATAATCAAATAAACATTCTTGTTTTCATATCAATGAGAACTAAATATTTTCTTGGCTGTTTGAACCAGTCAAAATATCTAGCGGAGCTGATGTCCCATGAGTTTATATTTTCTATCTACATGTGCAGCAAATCGTAGACTACGACAAGATTGGTCTCATTAGCGCATGCCGTAGCGAATATTTGAAAAATCTCTAGCCATTGTCTTCTTATCCGGCTCAGGTACCATGGAGAGATTTGTGTCTGTCATATCGGCCAGGACGGCTGTTGGTCATGATATCTACGGCAGGGTTCATATGGTGCAGGTGGACGGGAAAACAGATCTGTACGGGTCAGTGTGAAGTTATTAAAACATGCAACCAAACTTAAGGATTTATGAAAAGAATGTCATAAGTAAATATAACTAGAATGCTACCTTAAATTGGTCAGAGATGTAACATGAATATGAATTCTTTGTATGGGACCCAACTTCCAAAGGAAATAAGAAAAAATTAGAGCAAATACAAAACGAGCTGCAATATTCTTTTGTTGTGTATGGTCACAACTGACAAGCGCTGTGAGCCCCGGCTCCTTGCTGGTATACAACTCTATGTAATTTATCAATTTATTATTATTATTGTTAAGAGTTGCTTAACTCTTAAAGCCCCAGAGGGTTTTCAATAAACTTCAGCCTCAGTCCCGTAAGGATTTCCCATATTGCTATCAACTGGTTATGAAATTTAAAAAATTGCGTAAAATGCATTTATATTATTATTGTCGGACTGACTTCATCTTTTAGGATAAGAATGGTTATTTGATGTATCCAAAACACTGTTTTGAATTAAATACTATATTTACCTGTAGTTTAGTACTATTATTATTATTATAAAATATAGCAAAATCACATCTTTAAAAAAAACCTTTAAAACTACAAAAAAACTTCGCATATTGAGCGATAACACAAGCGCGGGTAACGGCCGCCATTGTAAGTCGAATACATCATCTTTCACTTATTGAAGAGTTTTTATTTTCTGCGATTTCGTTTTTAAAGAGACTTCTATCAAGGCGCATTACCGCGCTTCTGCATTAGAGATGAGTTGCGCATTACATTGCTTTGGGGCTTTAAGAGTTTAACTACCAAACCTTGAAACACTCAGTGTCCTAGTCCTAATGGCTTCAATTTTTATCTCTTCATAAATTATTTTAGTTGATGTTCATGAATGAGCTGCTCATAACTTAGTAGTGATGGTCAAATCAGAGTATTCTCTGACATGGACAGGTTTCAGCACATGATTTTGACATTTTCATTCTGTTGGCCAATCACAGGGTCAACCTTCACGAGTTCGCAGCTCTGCTCCTTGACCTTGGCCTTGTCAATGCCATCAACCTGGACGGAGGTGGATCAGCTACAACTGTCATCAATGGGAGTCTGGTCAACTACCCATCCGACCAGTGGTGAGTCATGTTTAGTCTGACCTGTGGTGAGTCATGTTTAGTCTGACCTGTGGTGAGTCATGTTTAGTCTGACCAGTGGTGAGTCACTTTTAGTCTGACCAGTGGTGAGTCATGTTTAGTCTGACCTGTGGTGAGTCATGTTTAGTCTGACCAGTGGTGAGTAACCTTTAGTCTGACCAGTGGTGAGTAACCTTTAGTCTGACCAGTGGTGAGTCATGTTTAGTCTGACCAGTGGTGAGTCACATTTAGTCTGACCAGTGGTGAGTCATGTTTAGTCTGACCAGTGGTGAGTCATGTTTAGTCTGACCAGTGGTGAGTCATGTTTAGTCTGACCTGTGGTGAGTCATGTTTAGTCTGACCTGTGGTGAGTCATGTTTAGTCTGACCTGTGGTGATTCACGTTAGCTCTACAGGAAACTTTCATCAAACCATTTTAGGTTCAGAGTTAGGGTCAGGATAGGGGTCACCGTTAGGGTCAGGATAAGGCTTGGGGTCACGTCTAGGGTAGGGTTAGGGCTGAATAAGATTCATGGCCAGAGTGAAAGTCAGGGTTACAGTCATGTTAAAGGTCAGGGTCACGGCTAGGGTCAGGGTTAGGGCTGAATAAGATTCATGGCCAGAGTAAAAATCAGGGTTAGGGTCATACAATGATCAGGGTCACGGCTAGGGTCAGGGTTAGGGGTGGGTAAGAGTTATGGTCAGAGTGAAAGTCAGGTTTGGGGTCAGGGTAAGGGTTGGACACCTAGGTTTAAGCTAAGAGTTAGAAAAATGTGAAATATCCCTTAAAATTTCTTAAAAATTATTTTCTGGTCCTAAAACCTGAGAATTTGTGCAGTCTTCTGAGGACATTTTCAGCCAAGTCAGAATTTTTTTTTCAGTGTATAGAAAAGTTTTAGGAATTCATTTGTCAATCTGTCATCGGAAAACACTGCTAGTTTATGAAAAAATTTGATTGTGATTTGTTTGTATTGTATTAGTGATTTAAGTAAATCAATAAAAAAAACAACATAAATAAAGTTTATTTTATTTGTTTTCTGACGCATATTAAAAGGATAATATCATTTTATAAGTATTTTTGTCATGTAAATAATATATATTTATTAATTAATTTCTTGTCTGTGAATATCTGATCTGCCGCTCCAGTATCAACAGCAGCTACAATTGTGAACGTAAGGTCTCCACCATTTTGTGTGTCCACCAGCCAGAGTGCTCGCCCAAGGATTGCTCTGGTCATGGATCATGTGACATGGGAGCATGCCAATGTCAAGGCCATTGGACTGGCTCCGCCTGTGAAATCCTGAGTTGCCCGAACCAGTGCAGCGGCCATGGGTCTTGTACTGAAGGTAACTTTGTTTTTGGGCACTTGAACTGTTGAAAAGATAAATAGTAATTACAAAGTTTTTTTTACTGTAAATCCCTTATATACGAGACATAACGAAAAGTATTGATTATGTTCAATATTATACACACATCTCAACAGTCTAGCATAAACATTTACAGATCGGGAAAATATTATAAAAGTTTGTTCAAACGCACATCTCGATAGACTAGCATAAACATTTACAGATCCCAAAATATTATAAAAGTATGTTCAATATAAAAGATGTTTTCGTAAGGTACTAAACATCTCCTACACGGCGCACATCACGAACAAAGCGGTCCGCGACAAAATAAGTGCTGTCATTGGCCCTAACGAGGACCTTCTCACCTCAATTAAAAAGAGGAAATTATGATGGTACGGACATGTGACAAGATCTGGAGGTCTCTCAAAGACGATATTGCAAGGCACAGTCCAGGGAAGAAGGAAAAGAGGCAGACCAAGGAAGACTTGGGAGGACAATATCCAAGAGCGGGCCGGCCTGTCATTTAGCGATTCCCAGAAGGCAGCTCAGAACCGTGACACATGGCATGAGATAGTGCGCAGCTCAAAATGGTGCCCCAACGAGCCAGCGTTGGGTTAAGGGACAGTTCAGTTCAGTTCAATATAATACGCACAGTGCGACAGACTAGCACAAACATTTACATTCTACATAGAGATAATCTAAAAATTCATTAATATAATTACAGTACATTTTATCGATCTGAAATTTTGATAGAATGCATTGTTAAGTGACAAAAGTCTATGCGCAAAATTTCAGCTCGATATGATCCCTGAAAGTGGGTAATTTTTTTACTTTCATTTTTCCACTGGCGGGGCCACGACGAGACAGTAGAGTTAATATAAGGGATTTACAAATAAATAAAACATCTTAATTTAAAAATCAATAAACCTAGTTAATGGCATCTTGACCTGGTTTGTTTGCATCACTCAGGTAACTGGCTATATTCCAGGTGGCTGCCGATGTCAACCTGGCTGGGAAGGTGACGACTGCTCTGAGGTTTGCCAGACAGGCCTGTATGGTGTCAACTGTTCCCTGCCGTGCATGTGTGAGAATGGTGGCTCCTGCCATCCTGTCGATGGAGCGTGTCAGTGTCCGCCAGGGTACAGCGGAAAGTACTGCCAGGACGGTTAGTGTCTGAGGGTTAACATACTGCCAGGATGAATTATTTTCATGAGATTAGTAGACAGAAAGATTCGTAGTGCAGTTATAGAAAATAAAAAAGTTTGACCTACTTTCAAGATTGATATTTTAATCCAAAGCTTAGCAAGCCTTATTTCACATGCCCGGCTCCCTTGGTCTTTCCAACCATTCTCCGGCACACCAAAAGAATAACTTATAATTAGGGCTGCGGAAATTATCGATTAATTTCCCGATTAATCTGTAAAAGTTTTTATCGCTTAAAATTATTTTAATCGGTAAAAAAGCGATTAAATTTAAAGAATATGTTTTAAGTAGGGCTGCGGAAATTACCGATTAATTTCTCGATTAATCTGTAAATTTCTTTATCGATTAAAATTATTTTAATCGATAAATTAGTGATTAAAATTAAAGCAATGTTTTAAAATTCTTTTTCGATTTATTAATAAATTATTAATAATAAATAATATAAAAGCCCAGGTCACTCACTCACTGGATGTGGAACGATGTACAACAGTCTACAGCAGTTAGTTGAAAAATCGTGTGGTGATTAGCGCTGTAAAAATATTTAAAATGACGTCATTGTTTGGTGTGCATCGGTGCGCAAAATACAACCCCTATTATTAAATACTTTGCGTACATTTCAGAAAGTTTAATATTTCGTATTTATCAAAAAAGGACAAGTTAGTTGGGCTTTTGAAAAAGGTTGGCGCCGTAGGCGCCCTAATAAATGTGGGCGCCGCAGGCGCCACGGCGCCCCGGCACAATCTAGTTATTCATTGTTTTTTTTGTAGAAGTACAAACTTCTTCATGTTAAGGTAAGACGTTAAAGGTGTAAACTTTAAAATAACCAGTTTTATATGGACAATGATATAAAAAAAACATTGCTTTTAATTAGTTAACTATAAAATTTTTTTTAATTCATTGATATTATATTGAACTACTTATATTTAAATATATCTCCTAACAGTATTATATATTTTAAATTAAATAAATTTAAATACTTAAGTTATAGGCATTTCAAAAAATGCCCTAAAAGGGCACTAAATGTGAAGGAAAACAACATAGTGAAAAAAGTGATCTTAGAAAAAAATCATAACTTTTGAACCACTTGGGTCAAAAAGGTTATCTTTATGTTTTTGTTAATCGTCTATTTCTATACAGCTGTATTACTTTTATATTTTAAAATTAATTTTAAATTGTCATCAAAGTGCCTCAACTTTAATACATTATTTAACTTATTTTTATTGCTGTATTTTAAAAATAACTTTAAAAAAATCATTTGCCTGTTACTATTACTTCCCTTGAAATTTTCAGTTTAATGACGTCATACATCTTTATTTTTAGCTTTAAAAATGATCGATTAATTAATTGGTAATTTTTCAAAGGTTAACGATTAAATTTAATTTAATCGATAACAACCCTAGTTTTAAGCAATTCCGACGATTTATAAATAAATAATTAATTATTAATAATTAACAATTGTTTGCTTTCTTTACTTACAAACTTCTCCATTGAAAAACATGTGCATAATAAAGTGTAAACTTAAAAATAAGCTGTTTTTATAAGGAAAATGATATACAAAAATAAACATTGTTTTTACTTAATTAACAATAACAAAATTTAAATTCATTGACATGATGCTGATCTACTTATATTTAAATTTGACAAAATGTCAATTGCCTGTTTTTGTTACTTCCCTTAAAATTTTCAGTTTGATGACGTCATACATCTTATTTTTAGCTTTCATCAAAATTATCTATTTAATTATTCGATAATTTTTCAAAAGTTAACGATTAAATTTAAATTAATCGGTAACAGCCCTACTTATTATACTTAACATTATAATTTAGCACTTTTAACCCTTTGAACCCAGGGGTTGCTGTGAGGAAATTCAAACTAGAGTAAATTTCTAAAACAGATATTTAGGTCCGGCACAATATGGATTTTTAACAAACAGACTGATAACATGTGATAACAGGCTCAAAGGGTTAATGTGTAATTCAGTGGATGTTGGGGACGAGTCTGAAGCTGTTTGGTTTGGATCAAAAGATTTGAACGGCTTGATAAAATATTGACCCAGCTGTCGGCTTTTTGATCCTCAGAGTGTCCGTTTGGCTACTACGGACAGGGCTGCTCCAAGCTGTGTTTCTGTGACCAAAGCTGTTTTTGTGATCATGTAACTGGCAGCTGCAACGCTAGCATTCCAAAGGGAGACTACTTTAAAGGTGATAAATCTTTTTGCTTCTGTCATGTTTTCTGCAGAGGTGCAGACAAAATCTACCAGAAGTTTGTCTTTCAAATGTCTAAGCCGCCATTGTCTTTCAAATGTCTAAGGCGTGATTGTCTTTCAAATGTCTAAGGCGTGATTGTCTGTCAAATGTCTAAGCCATCATTGTCTTTCAAATGTCTAAGGCGTGATTGTCTTTCAAATGTCTAAGCCATCATTGTCTTTTAAATGTCTAAGCCGTGATTGTCTTTCAAATGTCTAAGCCGTTGATTGTCTTTCAAATGTCTAAGCCGTGATTGTCTTTTAAATGTCTAAGCCGTGATTGTCTTTCAAATGTCTAAGCCATCATTGTCTTTCAAATGTCTAAGGCGTGATTGTCTTTCAAATGTCTAAGCCATCATTGTCTTTTAAATGTCTAAGCCGTGATTGTCTTTCAAATGTCTAAGCCGTTGATTGTCTTTCATAGTCAAGTTCATTAGAAGCATCAAATAATATATGATACAAGGTTCATCCAATGAGCCCACCTTTGCTAAACGTCACACTCAAGAATTTAATTTCATTCTGAAGAGAGCAATTGGTGCTCTTTGTGTGGTACACCTGCCAACCCTACCTGTAGACTCTATCTGCAAACTCTACCTGTGGCAAAAAGGCACTAAACATAAAATCTTCAAATCTGTTCGAGGGAAAAAAAAAATGGAACAAAGTTATATTTAAATAATTTTCATAATTTATATGAATGATTTTTTTCAATGCATATATAAAAAATGAATAAATTCTTATTTGTGGCCAGCTTTTTTGGTCATTTTTACTTAATTCAAGATTGCTAAGGTAACACTTGTTACATAATTATTAATGGCAGCTGGTACTAAGTCCAAATTTAGCAAATTTAAAAAATCTTACACTGGTCAAAAATGATGTCATTAAAAATACACCAATAACAAATGAGTATTTGGGTAAAATCAGGTATAAATTTTCAATAAATTTGAAAGGTGGCTAATAAAGATTCCTGGAATAAATTAAAGAAGTAAAAATTTTGTCGGCCCTGAAAATGAAAAAGTGAGTGAGGCAGGTTATCATAACCTTACAATCATATCTTTCACTGTCCTGTGTCCTTACAGGCAGGGGCCTGAGTTTTTTAGGTAACTCTATGAGTTGTTTATACTTAACAATTATGTTAATTTTGGATGCAGGAAAATGATAAAATGTTTCGAATTAAAAACATCAATAATATCAGATGATCTAAGATTCTCTCTTGTTTCATCTAAAGATAATGTTTATTTACACAATAGCAAAGTTAATAGTGCAATAACACACGTTAAAGCCACAATATAAATGTTGATGAATGACTATTGCTAAAAAATTCCTCCCCTGACCTGGAGAGGAGATCGGAGCACCAGGTCTACCAACCTGCGAGATAGTTTTAATGAAAACATTAGAACCCCCTACGACCACAAGGATATGGGACACAAAAAAAAACAACAAACAACAAACAAACAAACAAAAAAAAAGCTAATGAAGAGATGAAATAAAATTTAGTTTTTATGTGAAATAGGATCCAAGTACTTCTAAAAAATACACTTGTGTTGTTGGCTGTATGTTATAATTATAACCAATTTGCTGTGGTTATGTGAAATGGGATCAAAGTCAGTCTAAAGAATACACTTGTGTTGTTGGCTGTATGTTATAACCAATACGCTGTGTTTAAGTTTTTTTGAATGAAGTGAAGTCTCTACTTCTTCAATAAGATTTTGTTCACTTGCTGTTCCACCTAGTGGCCAACTGTATAACAAGGCTGGAGATAAAGAGACTTCACCTCGTACCTGATAAAGAGCAACAATACAAGTAAGTTGATGTTATAACAATACAAGTAAGTTGATGTTATAACAATACAAGTAAGTTGATGTTATAACAATATAAGAAAGTTGATGTCATAACAATACAAGAAAGTTGATGTTATAACAATACAAGTAAGTTGATGTTATAACAATATACGTAAGTTGATGTTATAACAATATACGTAAGTTGATGTTATAACAATATAAGAAAGTTGATGTCATAACAATACAAGTAAGTTGATGTTATAACAATACAAGTAAGTTGATGTTATAACAATACAAGTAAGTTGATGCTATGACAATATAAGTAAGTTGATGTTATAACAATACAAGTAAGTTGATGTTATAACAATACAAGTAAGTTGATGTTATAACAATACAAGTAAGTTGATGTTATAACAATATAAGTAAGTTGATGTTATAACAATACAAGTAAGTTGATGTTATAACAATATACATAAGTTGATGTTATAACAATACAAGTAAGTTGATGTTATAACAATACAAGTAAGTTGATGTTATAACAATATATGTAAGTTGATGTTATAACAATATACGTAAGTTGATGTTATAACAATATAAGAAAGTTGATGTCATAACAATACAAGTAAGTTGATGTTATAACAATATACGTAAGTTGATGTTATAACAATATTCGTAAGTTGATGTTATAACAATATAAGAAAGTTGATGTTATAACAATACAAGTAAGTTGATGTTATAACAATATACGTAAGTTGATGTTATAACAATATAAGAAAGTTGATGTTATAACAATATACGTAAGTTGATGTTATAACAATATAAGTAAGTTGATGTTATAACAATATTCGTAAGTTGATGTTATAACAATATAAGAAAGTTGATGTTATAAAAATATAAGTAAGTTGATGTTATAACAATATTTGTAAGTTGATGTTATAACAATATAAGAAAGTTGATGTTATAACAATACAAGTAAGTTGATGTTATAACAATATACGTTAGTTGATGTTATAACAATATAAGAAAGTTGATGTTATAACAATATACGTAAGTTGATGTTATAACAATATACGTAAGTTGATGTTATAACAATATAAGAAAGTTGATGTTATAACAATACAAGTAAGTTGATGTTATAACAATACAAGTAAGTTGATGTTATATCAATACAAGTAAGTTGATGTTATAACAATACAAGTAAGTTGATGTTATAACAATACAAGTAAGTTGATGTTATATCAATACAAGTAAGTTGATGTTATAACAATACAAGTAAGTTGATGTTATAACAATACAAGAAAGTTGATGTTATAACAATACAAGTAAGTTGATGTTATAACAATACAAGTAAGTTGATATAATAACCAGATAAGTAAGTTGATATTTTAGCAATACAAGTAAGCTGATATTTTGACAGTACAATACAAAAGTAAGTTGACGATTATACCATACAAGTAGATGGACCTAGACATAATAATACAAATAAGTGTACATTTTATTTACAAATGTTACGAGTTTCACCATTAGGTATTTTCTGGTTGTCCTAGTTGTTATTTGTTTGCTAAGAAATGATATACATTTAATCCAGCAAAATGTTAAAAGTTGATATCATTGATCGTTCACTGTCATTATTTAGTGTTGTCACGTTAAGTCCTGATGCTTTTTGTGAAGTGACTCAACTACAGTCGGACCTCTCCAAGTCAAACTCAAAGGGACCTGAAAAAAATTCTACTTACGGGGTTTTCGAGTTAGGGAAAATGGCGTAATAGGTGCAGATTAATCAAGGACATGGTGGAATAGGTGCAGATTAATCAAGGACATGGCGTATTAGGTGCAGATTAATCAAGGACATGGCGTAATAGGTGCAGATTAATCAAGGACATGGCATAATAGGTGCAGATTAATCAAGGACATGGTGCAGATTAATCAAGGACTTGGCGTAATAGGTGCAGATTAATCAAGGACATGGTGTAATAGGTGCAGATTAATCAAGGACATGGTGTAATAGGTGCAGATTAATCAAGGACATGGCGTAATAGGTGCAGATTAATCAAGGACATGGCGTAATAGGTGCAGATTAATCAAGGACATGGCGTAATAGGTGCAGATTACTCAAGGACAATGTTGATTTTGAGAGTTGGGGGTGGAGAAACAGTGATACCGGCTAGAGGGCTTTACAGAAAGAGAGGCGGTGTCTGATGTTTCATATGAAATGAAACTAATTTGTTTTGACATACCAACGCAAGCCCGTGAAAAGAGACACCTTCCCTCCTCTCCCCCACTGTACTCCCTGCACAATGGGATGGGGGAAGTAAGATTTTTCTTTTTTAAGAGTCACAGCATGCCTTGGAAAATTCAACTAATGGAGGCTGGAAGTAAAAAATCTTCGAGTTAAGGAGATCTAAAATACATTAGTCTTACGTAATTTGGCCAGGTCCTAAAAATTAATTTGATATTGGGAGGTTTTCAACTTAGTGAGGTCTGACTTAGTGAGGTCTGACTTAGTGAGGTCTGACTTAGTGAGGTCTGACTTAGTGAGGTCTGACTTAGTGAGGTCTGACTTATGGTGAGGTCTGCCTTAGTGAGGTCTAACTTAGTGAGGTCTGACTTAGTGAGGTCTAACTTAGTGAGGTCTGACTTATTGAGGTCTGACTTAGTGAGGTCTGACTTAGTGAGGTCTGACTTAGTGAGGTCTAACTTAGTGAGGTCTGGCTTATGGTGAGGTCTGACTTATGGTGAGGTCTGCCTTAGTGAGGTCTGACTTATGGTGAGGTCTGCCTTAGTGAGGTCTGACTTATTGTGAGGTCTGACTTAGTGAGGTCTGCCTTAGTGAGGTCTGACTTATGGTGAGGTCTGACTTATGGTGAGGTCTGCCTTAGTGAGGTCTGACTTATGGGGAGGTCTGACTTATGGTGAGGTCTGACTTAGCCAAGTCTGACTGTATAAGGTTTGAATATTCTTGTTACCTTTACATAACATATACACCCACTCACCCTCAAGACTTTAAAAAAAAAATAACTAACATATTTTTAAAAAAAATGATTTTGAAGATTTGAAAAATGCCCCAAATCAAACCGTTCATTTCCCCCCAGCCTCTGTATCATCAGTGTTATGTGACTGTTCATTCCTCCCCAGCCTCTGTATCCAGGAGCGGCGTTTCAGGGTGGCAACTGGGGCGACTGCCCCAGGCCCCGCGCTTAGGTATGCCCCGCGTATCCTGCATGTCGACATCCACAGTTCACTTTCAATTAGCAAAACGTATTATTTTGAAATATGTCTGCCAATAAATTGCATTTTAAATCACGTCGTAACCGGCACTTCATTTTTCGATAAGAATAAACCTTTGTTTATAGACCAGAGACAATAATGAACTTGTAATAATTTAATAAAAAGGTGACACGCGGTATTAAAATTTCACAATAATCAAGATATTTCATATTTTTAAATACCATAGCATACTGGTGCTTAGCGATCTTTACTAGTTCTCTGGCCCCGCGGGGTCATTGCTGGCACTAGGCCCCGCGCTTACCTAACGCCGCCGCTGTCTGTATCATCAGTGTTATATAACTGTTCATTCCTCCCCAGCCTCTGTATCATTAGTGTTACATAACTGTTCATCTCTCCCCAGCCTCTGTATCATCAGTGTTATATGTGTTACCATCCTGTCCCTAGCCTCTGTATGACCAGTGTTATATGTGTTACCATCCTGTCCCCAGCCTCTGTAT
>MUZC01002175.1:646695-663395 GCA_002072015.1 Radix auricularia
AGTGAGTTATTTCCCCTCCCAGTATAATTCAGTCATGTTATGTACATCTCTGAGTGAGTTATTTCCCCTCCCAGTATAATTCAGTCATGTTATGTACATCTCTGAGTGAGTTATTTCCCCTCCCAGTATAATTCTGTCATGTTATGTACATCTCTGAGTGAGTTATTTCCCCTCCCAGTATAATTCAGTCATGTTATGTACATCTCTGAGCAATGTGTAAAGGGAGTGTTGCTTTTATTGCATGCAAACCAAAGTACCAGTATTTTAATGTCCCAGAATTTTGCTCATGTTTGCCATCAGTTTAATTAATTGAAATGGGAAACTTAAACCACTTGTAGTGTTGGATCCGTTTTAGGTTGCACCTACGATGATGATTATTCATTTATTCACTCATATTCTTCCTGTGATGGGGTTAAATCGTGGAATTCATTTCCTGTTCTTCATTGACTGTTACTTGTCCTTGTTCATGTTACTGTAACGTCATGTTACACAAAGTGCCTCTCTCTTGCTGTGTTACGTGGGTAGCATTCAGGTTTTCAAATTCTTCCATAACTCTGTCCATCATTTTATTCTCTTAAATTGTTTTTTTTTTATCTCATTAAGGGTGTATTTGTATGCCCTTTTTTCAAACAGTGAACTAAAAATATGGACATATTTTGTTACATTCTGTAGAAAAATTTATTGGACTTGTTTTTACAGACTTGTTTAGCGACACAATATTTAATATCTTGAATAGTGGGATTTTTCTCCCTGAAATTTATAATTTGAATCACTTTAACTTTAATCGTATGTCTGGTATTACAAAGTTTTCAACCTGTTACTACTAATTATTTATTGTTATGGGGATTTCATACAAATTCAGATATTTTATGTTATACTATTTCATGTCATATTTATACGATGCTATATTATCTGCATTCTTGGGGTTGTCTTTGTTTGGAATAAAATTATTTCATTATAGTAATTATACTTCTCTCTTCAAATTAGAGAGTTCTACTAACTTTCTGTACAACAGTTCAAATTTTTGTTATTTCATGTATGGAATAAAAAAACAAATAAAAAAGGAAGAAGAAGTGCTTCACAAATTTGACAACCACACTGAGGGTCCTCACTTGATACTTTATGGATTTTATATTTTAAAATAATAAACTATTAAACATATATGCAAATATTTCAGCATTGTGAATACAATTTTTCATCAGTGTATTTCCTATAGAATGTTGCCTGTGTTTAGAGGTTTTTGAAACATTTCATGATGTTTAAAATCATTTATTTCCAGAATTTTTATTGAGTTTTGTTCTGTGGTTTAAGAGCCAGCTGCAATTTTACTTTAATCTGGTATTCGTAAGCAAACTGCACAACAAAAATATTTTAAAGGATGAGGAGACTGTTAATGTATTTTTAAATGTTCTGTTGGGACTTATTTTTAAAAAAAAATTTAACAAGTGTTTGATTGTTAATAAACTGCAGTAAAAAGATTTTTGTTAAAATGTTTACATCATTGGCGCTTTAATATAATGATAGATTACTTCTTTCTTGTCCTCTGTTTAGAACAATGAAAATGATGAAGATAAGATAACATTTTTTTTATAAATACAAATTTAAGTTTTATTAATTTGGCCAGAGGTTGAGAAACTTTTCATCTGAGAGAGCCATAAACACCTCATATTTTGAAAAGTAATTATGTGAGAGCCATACATTATGTTTAAAACTAGAAATTCAAGTAAATGTGTGCATTTGATGTAAGGGGACAACCATTAATGACAATTTTGGTCTATTTTTCACTCCCCTACCCCCTCTTGTCACACTTTGTCGCAAAAACGTAGACACTCCCTCCAATATGACATCTCAAAGCTTGACCTCCCCATTAAAACCTGTATTTTTTCTTTTAAAATTAGCATGTTTCAATGTGCTTTATGTCCCTTAATTAGGTATTTAGTGTAAGGCTGCACTTTAATATCATAACACGCTTGAAGCCATTTAAAATTTTAGTTATTAAATTGTAAGATATCAAATATGTAATTGGAACTTTTATTTAAAGTTGCGCGTTTTGATGTGATGTCACATTTCCTAAGCACCCCCTCCCCTTGTCACACAACATCACAAATGTGTGACACCTACCCCGATAGGCGCATGACAGCATTTATGGATTGGCCCCTAATTTCAACACCACTAAAAGTACAATAATTATGTATCTGAATTCTTTTTAGTAACATTGTTATGCTGTTGCTAATCAATGATGAGTATTTCTAACCATCAATGCGACTCATGGTGTTGCATGGCTTTGCTCATTGCCTTGCAGTCTGGTTGAAATATTTCAATGTTAATAATATGACATAGAAATATTTCAATGTTTATAATATCACATAGAAATATTTCAATGTTAATAATATCACATAGAAACATTTTAATGTTTATAATATCACATAGCATTATTTCTTCTGTAACTGTAAAATTTGAACTATCACAACTGTCAAGAACATTTTGAATGTAAATCTACCGTCACTGGCAGGTACAGTGGTGGGGTGGTGGGCGGTTGTTTGGATTAGGTGTAAGTTTTGTTGACAATAAATTACATGACAGGATTAAAAGGTTCATTTTGAAACAATTAGGTTTCAGCTTTGTAAACAAGAAATTGAAAAAACAGGAATAAAATGTGGATTGCTTTTTTTTATTAGGTTTAAGCTTACGTTTTGTAAACAAGAAATGAAACAAACAAAAAAAAAAAGGATTAAAATTTGATTTTGAAACAATTAGTTTTAAGTTTGTAAACAAGAAATTGAAAAACAGGATTAAAATGTTGATTGCCTCTTTAAAAATTTTGTCCAAATGCCTCACCACTGTTGTGACATGATTATTGCCCCTGAATTACTGCCCCTAATTCTCTGTTTTTATTTGAGGGACTGTGCAATCCTATAAGTACAAGACTGTAAGACAATGTTTATGACTTGTCTGTCCATTGTAAGACAAAGTTTGTGGCTTGTATGAGCATTGTAAGACAATGTGTATGGTATTCTGACTTGTCTGTCCATTATAAGACAAAGTTTATGGTATGCTGACTTGTCTGTCCATTATAAGACAAAGTTTATGGTATGCTGACTTGTCCATTATAAGACAAAGTTTATGGTATGCTGACTTGTCTGTCCATTATAAGACAAAGTTTATGGTATGCTGACTTGTCTGTCTATTGTAAGACAATGTTTGTCTTTGGCACTAAATGAATTTTTTTGGAGGTCATACGTTTGTTCATTTATTTCATCACTTTTTTCTCTCACAATCCTTAACTTATTCAGTGTCTGGGTGTGGGAACTCATTAATAACATTTTAAAAAATCTCTTCAAACCTGAAAGATTGCTCGCCCTCGAGTGTATTTAAAAATTTTATTTTTAATTTTAATAATTTTTTTCGTAATTCGGTCCCAGTGTTTAGAGTTTAGAGAGGTCCGAAGTTTCCTACCTGGTCCCGTAATTTTGTCTCACTGGTTAGGGTTGGGGGAGGTCTTGTTTGACCCAATGTTAATTATTGTGCGAACATTTAAAGGGATATAACAAACTATAAATAAGATTCGAAACAAATTAGCTCCCATAGTCCATAGAGTGTGCTGCGACCCATCAGCAAAGCTGTCCTTTGTTAACCATTTGTACATCTTCACCAATAAACATGACATGTTAGTCTTAACGTCAACAAACCTACGAGTCAAAACAGGGATTTTCTGTTACAGTAAGTGTAAGTTACACAACAATCTTTCACCCGGCTTCCGATTCTCAGATTTTCATTATCTCCCCTGAGACCGCTCTTCACAGTCATGCACCAAAAACCAACGCTCCACTGATAAGAGTATTAACACAAACTTCGAATACGAAATAAAACAAGAGACTTTTATTCAACATGTTGAGGCAGACGGACACTGGGTGGTGGACACACGAATGGTGTAGAGACAGACTATCAAACACAAAAGTTGGATCGCTTCAAAATGTTTTTATGGAGTTTAAAGACATGACTAGCATAGTTTTAATGCAACTACTGGGAAACGCTAGTACAATGGCAACTGAAGTAGAAGCTTTATGAAAATTTGACTTAAATTTTGATACAAGGGTAGTATACTATTACTATATACTAAAATGTGGGAAATTTTGACCGTGTCCAGTATCTATGGTAATGCATTGTCAAGTCCACCCAAGGACCGAATAAGAGAATTTAGAATAAAATAATTTAGTTAGACTCACACAGTTTTGACATAAAACCATTTCATGTTAGTCGTATCACCTGTACAATTTGCTTCAGTTTGAGATTAAAGTAAAGTGAGAATTACTTTCCAGTGACTTGTCATTTTCTGCCATATGAAAAAAAAGCGTTGAGGATATCTTAGTTTAAAATATAATGTTTATGTAAGGGCCAAGCTGTGGATGACTCAAAAGTTTAAAATATAATGTTTATGTAAGGGCCAAGCTGTGGATGACTCAAAGGTTTAAAATATAATGTTTATGTAAGGGCCAAGCTGTGGATGACTCAAAAGTTTAAAATATAATGTTTATGTAAGGGCCAAGCTGTGGATGACTCAAAACTTCAAAAATGTACATACAAGTCTTACAAATAAAAAATATTACAAGTACAACAGAGAAATCTGGTAAATAGTTTATGAAGACGGCAGTCCAGTTGGGTTGTTCGTAGGCTTCGATTTGGCTTGTGCTGTGTTTATTTCATCTTTGACGTAACTGTTCAGACTGGGGTCCCGTAGTGGCGGATGAAGTCCTTCATGACGCAACTCATAGCGCCGTCCCCAGAGTCCTCGAGGACGGCACCCTTGCTCGTGAGATCCGATGCCACGCCGTGTGCCGCTCTCGTCTCGCCCATCTTACCCTCGGGGGACAGCTTCACCTGGGACCACGACACGAGGCTGTGATTCGACTCGAAGTCGCCCGCGAGATCGTGGAACGTATCGTTGACGCTGTGCCCGTAGATCATGGGCGTGTCCGGCCCACACTTGATAGGATCGACGCTGCTGCCAATCAGCACGTCAATGTTCGTACTCTGCGAGTCATCCACTGGGTCCACGCAGCTGCCGTTGTTGATGTCGTACACGGGGGACAATCTCATGAAGGGGTAACAACCCGCCGAGTCGTTATCGCTAATTATCCCCCCGTGCCTGCCCCGTTGCACCCTGCCT
This sequence comes from Radix auricularia, assembly GCA_002072015.1. Classification (NCBI taxonomy): domain Eukaryota; kingdom Metazoa; phylum Mollusca; class Gastropoda; family Lymnaeidae; genus Radix; species Radix auricularia. The sequence continues at coordinate 651,863 of MUZC01002175.1, forward strand.
TCGACGCTCTCTGCGTTGTTGTGAGTGGCCATGTCCTTTATGTGATAGGAATCCATTCCACTGAACCGCTTCGGGTACATCTGCGGCGAACAGTCGCTTCCAATCAGCGAGTTGCGATCCCGCAGATATTTGGATGTTTCGGGCGCAAGTCGCCGCGTTTCCGAGGAGTTCTGCTTGTTGGACGAACTGTACGTGACAGGGTTCCGCCTGAGGGTCTCTGACGAGTGGGCCAGTTCAATGTTGGACAGGGACGCCTGCGATTGGTTGGATCTGCTGGCCGCCAAGGTGATGGTCGTGGAGGATGTCCCAAGACTGGCGGAGATGTTGCACGCAGAACAAGAGCCGCTCAGGTAACTTCCGGAAACTTGGCTCTGTACGCAGCTGACAGTCCGAGAGCAGGAGCTCTTTGGGGAGTTCTTGGACGCCGAACTGTCTGCAGCCTGGTTTTTCGACCTGTTATCCATGCCCCATTCGGGCACTTCTTTATTGATACACGGGGCTTCATCTTTGATTACACTGCAAATGTCAAAAGCGTCGCCTTTAAGTTTCGAGCGGACAAACACCTGAACAGTTTCTTCAAAACGCTCGAGGAGGCTCTGAAAAACGGGCGTCTGGCAGTCTCCACCTTCCGCTTTATTCACATTGCTGGCCGCGCGCGATGGTCTAAACTCAGAGCTTTCCAACTCCGTTATTTCCTGTTTGCTGTTGCCCCTGGGTTTGCTGTTCACCACCGGGGACATGTAATCATCACCGTCAACAGAAGACTCATTTCGTGGGCACGGCTCAGACTCTTGCTTTCGTTTCTCTGTTGGGGTGTCCGCCAGCTCGTGAGTCTGAGGCGTCGCCAGCACCAGCGAGTCTCCCGTCTCGCTGTCGAGCCCAAGGGACGTGACTGCGTTGTTCTCAGTTTCGTCTTTGGCAATATCTTGCGTATTGCTTGTATCATAAACGTCAGTATCTGTGCGCAATGCCGTGTTCGCGCCCTCCTTGTTGGGGCCAGGTGTAGCCGAATCTTTGGGGGCGAATATTTTATCAGACGTCATGACAGAAAACCCGGGGGGATCTGACGTCAAGTATTCGGCCGCTGGTGGGGCGATTATCGAAAACTTTTTCTGCATGTATTTCTTGTGCTCGATCTTCATCTCTTCACTGGCTCGCACTTTCTGAATCTCCTTGATGGCCCTCCAGCTGTCGTTGATGAAGTCAGTGACCACAGGGTGGCTCTCCGAGGTGGACTCGCCTTTTATCGAGTAGCTCGAGTCCTCGTACGGCGGCGGCATCTTGGCGGGGTCGTCTACGTGCTGCTTCCTCCACGTGCTGTTGGTGGGGGTGCAGCTCATCTTCTTGATCTGGCGAATCCTCTGTTGTATCTCAGACTCCAGCTTGCTGTAGATGATCGTCTTGGGATAACTCTGATAGAGGCTGTTCTCTGGCCTCCTGATGTAGGCTGTGGAGGCACGATACTTGGGTTTGGACACGGCGTTCACGTTCCAGTTGGACGACAAGTTCATCCGGAAGTGGTACCCGTCTTCGTGGTAGCTTCTCATCTCCTTCCGGATCTCGTAGGAGGTCCCCAGATAGTTTGAAGGGGGTGTGTACAAACCGAACGTGTTGCACGACAGGCGGGTGTCCCTGCAGGCGCAGGCCGTGTTCCCAGGGCGACGAATGCTGCCGTAGGGCTCCATGTTGTAGTTGTCGTAACGCATGCCGGGGCCGTAGCGAAACGGCGAGAACTCGTAGGATATTGGGGCCGATACCGTGTAGTTGGCTCTGCGATCGTACGAGTCGGCGCCGTAATTGTTGTTGAAAGATTTCTCGGTGCCGACGGCTAAGCTGTCAATGCTCAGGACGGTCATGGGCGATGTATCGTGGGGGAACTGCAGGTTATCGTGTTGTGGACTGATCCCAAACTTGGTCTCCACACCGTTTATGGCGCTCGCGTTCTCATCACTCGACGGGGCGGGCTTTTCTTCCGGTGGCTTTTCCGGATTTTCTTCAGCTGACTCCCCAACATTCTCCTCGACCGGCACGTTGGTCTTTTGATCTTTTTTCTTCGAGGACCGTTTTTGGGCAGACGGCTGTGGGGACTTCTGCTCCTTTTTAGTTAAGACAGGAAGCTCATTCTGTTTGATTAGTTTCTCTACTCTCTCGCTCCGCTTTCTTGGTGACACCATCAACTTGTCGAGATATTCCCGCACTGGACTTCGGGGTCCCGTCCTCCGTAGACAGTGTGGGGCAAGTGAAATCTCACAACGTGGCTCCTTCTTGCAAGGGGACTTGTTAAATTCGATTAACTGCTTTTTATTGTTCTTTTCTTCTGGGGACAAAGGTTTCCTGGAGTGCGTATAATTCTGACAGTCCATGCACACGCTTCCTATTTCGGTCGTGAATGGCAGACACGATCTGCAGCCGCCGCCCGTGCTCCCGCACCCAAGACCCCCCATGCACGCAGAGCGTTTGCGCTCACTTGCGCTCCCCGTGCTTACTCCAGCAGTCCCACAGCAAGACTTTCTGCAGCCGGTGTTCAGATATGCGCTCAGTTTAAATGGTGTGGTAGACAGCTCCGAGCACGGAGTGACGCAGAAGCTGCCTCCGGAGCAGACGGGGGGACAGCACCGGACAGGGCCTTTGTTGTAAGCGTATTTATTAAGGAGCTGCTGGCATATTGCATCCCCTTGCCTTGACTTCATATAGCTCGAGTTGAAACCTGAGCAGCAGACCGGGTTGATCTTGGCCAAGGACGAACAGCAGGGCTTGCTGATGAAAGACATTCTCGCTGGAGTCGGGCACGTGCAGTTTCCACTCGGGCAAGGGCAAGCGCTGCTCTTAACACATTTGGGGATGGACGCGTATGGACTGTAGTTCTGTGTTTTGGGGCAGTACGGTATGACCTGAAACTTTCGTGGGCATGGAAGGCAGCATGCCTTCGTGCAGCATGGCCCGCACTGAAGGGGAGAGGTCCTACAGCACTGTCGGGTTTGTTTCGGGCACCCTGACTTGAAGCAGGGGGGCGGGCTGCAGCACGTAGACCTCAGAGGACATAGGCAGGGGCGAGGACAACTTCTTGATTTTCTGGTTACGGGGCAGCATGCCTTCTGGGCACTTCTGCGGGACCTCCCGCACGGCACGTCGCAGGGTGAACAGCAGGCCAAGCGGTTGGGGACGCAGCAGGCCACCGGGGACGGACCCTTCACCATGGTGGTGTGGAAACTTTGCGACCGGCACGGAAGTTTGCAGTAGCCGGGAGAGCACCGATGGGGACTGTGGTAAACTGTCGGGAAATTGCTTTTCACTGGGTTCCAACAGCAGCCCGTTGTGTTTCTGCTGCACGACATGGTGGGACAGATCTCTCTCTTCCCTTCTTTGTTTTGCCTGTCGCCGCAAATAGATGAACAGTCGTTTTCAGTCAACCTTGTGGAGGGTGCCGATATGGGGCAAGGGGGGCACGACGTTCGAGAGTACTTGTGCCCTAGACCCGCCTCAGTGGTTGGGGGTGGAGTCGCGCAGCGTCCACCGCTGTGGCCGGATTTCGGGGCGTAGCTGAAGGAGGCACACTTGAGGAAAGAGTACTTGTGCCTGTACGGTTTGAATATCGGACTGCAAGAAGAGATGCTAGACGAGCAGCTTCCCCTCTTGCTCTTCCTGGACTGGCTGCTTAGATCACTGTTTTCCCTTTTGAGGTTGTGTGCACTCGACTTGGACGGGCTGGCTGGGGTGCTTCTGTGTTTGTGCTTCCTTTTTCTACCCCTACCCCGCGACGCCGAGCTTGAATTGCTGGATGTCCACTTGGGGGACTTGTCTCGCCCTCTCTTCTTTTTCTCTCTCTCCTCGGGAGTTTTCGGTTTGGATTCAGTCACCGACTCTGACTTTCCTTCGGGCCCAGATTTTGGTGTTGTCACATTATACGACGACTCGTCCGGCGCTTCTGATTTGCCGTCGGCGTAACGAAATTTTTTTTCCGGGGAGTCTCGACAAACTTCGGCTAGTTTCTCACAGCTGGTCCTCGAGGACCTTTCGCAGGCGAATTGCTTTGAGCAGATGCGCTGGATGGAATGCGAGTAGCCTTCTTTCGAACGGCAGATCTTTATATCGAGAGGTTCTTGCACTTGCTCCTCTACAACACTCGCGCACAGAGCTTTGTCTTTGACATCGCCAGTGCCGCTCTTAGGTCGCTGTGCTTTGGGATGGGCGAGTCCCAGGAGCTCGAGAAACCATTGCCAACAATCGAATTTTTTACAATCACACCTGTCGTCGCTACACCTACAGCTTCCCTGCTTCCGGCACCTGGTGCAGTTAGCTCCAGGAATGCAGTACCCTTGGCGAAACCTCCCACAATCGATGCATGTGAGCTTGTCTTTAGAAAAATCACACTTGTTTCCTCGGTCTACGCATGTTTGAAAGCATTCCATCTTAGGGCCCACCCCATCGACAATATTGAAAAACCATTGCAAGCGATATCGTTAAGGCCCGATGTCGCCATACAAGGAGATCAACATCGTGGTAAAAAAAATAATTGATAGACGAGGCTGGAGTGGACCTAGAACTAAACACGCACTGTCCTTTTTTTTTTTTGGTTTGGTTTATGGGCTACGGTAGTTTCGTGTTGGAGTCAACAAGGAATCGAAACGAAGCCATTGATGGTACTCTACTTACGGTTACATTTTTAGCATTATTTCTCAATTTATATTCCAAGCCTGGAAGGATTTTGTGATTTATTTTTGGAGGCCTTACTCCGATGTTTATTTTTTTATCGATAAAAGAGTCGCCCCCTTGATGTTGTTTCTATCATGGACTCCCAGAAAAACGTCATATGTACGGGAACGTCATCGCTATTGGTGTTGTCGGCATTATAGCTTAGAGATTAATACGCAATTTTTTAAAATGTGCTAATGGAAATTGTGGTTGATTTGTTAGGATTTAACGAAACAAATGTTTGTCCCGACCTAGAAATGAGTTAGTATACATTCGGACTTGATATTATGACAGCTATTTACAGAAATTCCCAGTGGCCGGATATCATGATTACGGTTTACACGTCCTAGAAACAAAACACATTTTTTACACACTTAGAATTTATACTTTGCGACGCAGTTAAATATTTTTAAAAAAGGTTAATTATAAAAGCGCGAAGCCTAATGTAACAAAACAATAAAACTTAAATGTACAGTTATGTTATGAATGAACTGATGCCACGTTTGTCAAGCGTCGCCTCGTGCTTTATTTTTAAAACCATACAAAACCATCTCCAATTATCGGTTACAATCCTGGCTACATTATTGGGAAACTAAATATGGCCCGGACAGTTTAACTGTTAACTTTTGGCCTGAGTAAAATTAGTAGATTGTTCAGAGTAAGCTTTGACCCCACCCCTTTTTCGTTCTTTTAGCACACATAAAATTATTATTTTCATAAAATATGAACATTCCTGATTAGAGCAACAACTTAATTTCCAACCTAAGGCAATGAGCAGAACTTGATAAACATGCAAATATCACCATTTTGGGTTCTGACCTTATGGTTTAAAAGTTGAATTCCGTTCCCTGGCTTAAACTTAAAGTTCGTTAACTCGCCTTAATATGTGATTGCTGTTTGAGGTGGGCGGGGGCGGGGTAGGATATCAATGGAGCTCAATGGTCCAGTGTCAAATTAAAATAGGGTCACGTGGTATATAAGGCTTTAATTCTACATTAAATTTTGCAAAATGAGGGGTGAGACTGCAATCAGGCTTATAAAAAAGGAAATGGAAAAGACGTAAACAAGGTAAGGGTTAGCTTGGCAGGACGTAACAAAACAGCGAACGTTTCGGCAAAGAGCCTTTTTCAACGGACATGCAATACACAAATAAAACGAATATAAAAAAAAAATTAAAAAATGAAATAAAAACTTAGCTGCGGTGAAATCCAAAGAATCAATGACTTGTGTGATTAGTAAAGATTGAAACAAAAGTAGTCATTGTAGAATTTTTTTAAAAAGATTTCAATGAAGCAAAATTGAAACTGCATACGACGTATCTGAAATCACTTCATATAAATGATTTTCTTAAATAGAAGGAGCGTCTGTAACAGATAATAAATAATGGACTACAGAAACCCAACGTGTGCTAATACATTTTCGTGGCTGGAAAGTAAACATGAATTAAATTAAGACGTAAAGCATAAAATCTCAATGTCAAATCTCGCTCAAACAGTTCATAAACACTATTTTACATGATGCTCAAACTGAAACAAACTCTCTATCTATTTCATTTCACTCGAACATTGCTACACATTCTTTTCCATGTCTATACACCGTTGGGAATATCTGATTGCTTCTACAGAGCAATGGATTAAACAGACTTTAGGTTAAATAACAGTGTATATACCATGGAGCCATGATTAGGTTATCGTGAAATCTATAGAAAACTGTTAGAAGTCGACGAGAAGCTCAAAACATGAAGAGATGCAGGAACTTAAATATATTTATTTTTGACATTTGGAGACACGTACTTCATGAAGTCAATGATGCGAGACATTATTTACAAACGTATAATGCTAAAATGCTTTGTGGAGGTTAATCACAGAGAAACTAATATACTAGTTGGAGGATGATTTGACGTTTGCAAAAACTGTACGCGGAGACTTCACCCTTTTAATCGAACATTGCAATCAAAGAACGAGAGAGCAAATATTTGGTGATTGAAGCGAATATGTATCTAAGTTATGTAGAAAATAGAAAAAAAACTTGATAATCTGAGAAGAAAGTTTTATTCTTCATAAGATGAGATTACTGTAAAAGTTTATGTAAGTATTAGGCAGTTATATAGAGTTCGGAAAACAGATGATTTTCGTACATCAGCCAATCTACTGGACTTTCAAAATTTTACTTGAAATTATATTACTCAAAATATGTCACATATCATTGTTAAGCAAGGAATATTTTACCTCAAAGGTAAAAAAAAATAAATTAATTTATTCAAGTGTATTTTTATTTAGGCTCGAAGTTACCCTGCCTAACACAATATACCGTAATTAAATCGAAAACGTTGTCTACAAGTACCACAACCGTCTTAAGCAGTTTAATGTAACTCCTTCAAAATAATTAATAAAGTCAAAGAAAAATTAATTACGATTTATGATGAATAAACCAAAATTGACTAATCTATAGGCATTTGCTTTTGAGTATGACATGACTTAAAACTTTGATACATGAAAGGTTGTGGCATGAAAAACAACAGAAAACATACATTTTTATTCAAGTAATGAAAGCTTTTCTGTTCATTACTAACATAGGAATATTTAGTGTCCTTATTAATACTTCCTAAGAAAAACTGTATTTTATAGCTTTAAATAGTTTATGATTATTTTTTAATTAAATTTTTTTCTTGCGGTGGAAAGGGGGGGGGGCGGCAAATTTGGGTTCTGCCCCCGGCGGCACATACTAACGCTACGCCGCTGCAAAAGGGCATCCCGGAGGTGTGCTGCACTCTATCGAATCATTTGAATTATATCTAAAGTAGTCTAAGTAGTAGGTATGACATAGTTGAACCCTCAAATGGTCGCGTTTTAACTTACCAGAAAAGATACGTTTATTATAGGCTTTACTCAGATGAGCTAGCATCTCAGAGCTCATGGGGGTCTCCGTGTGTGCTGTTAAAACAGATGAGCTAGCATCTGAAAGCTCATGGGGGTCTCTATGTGTGCTGTTAAAACAGATGAGCTAGCATCTCAGAGCTCATGGGGGGTCTCTATGTGTGCTGTTAAAACAGATGAGCTAGCATCTCAGAGCTCATGGGGCTCTCCGTGTGTGCTGTTAAAACAGATGAGCTAGCATCTCAGAGCTCATGGGGGTCTCTGTGTGTGCTGTTAAAATTAAAATTATACCTGTGCTATACTGTGTATTTGAACCCCTGCCCTTTCGTCTTACCTGGCTGAAACTGCCAAAAGTCGTTTCATTAAAAGAAGAAGCTATCAGGGGTGCGCTGTCTCCCCCACCCCCTCCACTCCACCCACCTCAATGCGCCACTTTCAGTGCTGTATAGTTAAAGGGATTCTCAAAATAACAACCACTCTTTTCATAAACCACTTAAAACCAATTGATGCATTAATTTTGATGAACCACTTTGAGGTTGTGCCATTACTGGGATTCTTATTAAAACGTTTTGGATGGCATTAAAAAATAAGAATAGTGTTATGAAAAGGAGTTCTATTACAGTAACTTCAATTTTTTACAGCTGTAGAGAGACCCCTTTGCAATCCAGTTTTAGGTCAAGTTTCAAGAGTTGAGAACCCTTGCTCTAGAATTGCACTGTTACCCCCCCCCCCCAAACCATGCGTCATACCTGTGAATACCGCGTCAAACCACAAAACTATTCCACATAAAGGATTTGCATTAAAACACGAAATACACGATAGATCATAATAAAGGATTGAGACTGCACATTGCAAGCAATGCAACAGGGGTTTTGGTTTGGTTTGAAAAAAGACACAAAAAAGGCGTTCGTTTTCTCCATACCCTGTTCAATTTCTTTCCATCGTAACATGCACAGCTCTAAACGTGTGGAAAGCAGGTGCGCATATTTTCTTTTCACGCCAAGCTGAAACACTTTGATGTGCTAGAGTTTTTGACAGAAAGTTAAGGGGAAAAAAAATCATTTTTGAGATATCTATAGGTCTGAATTTTTCTTAGGAATACTTGTAGCTCGAACACGGGAACGCGTTGAGCGTGGTAGACTAGCAAGGTCAAGAACAGATGAACTATTATTATAATTATAAGAAACAATCGTCATTGTTTGGGTACAGATCCAATTATTCAGTTTTTTTTTTGTATATCCTTGATTCGGGAACCCTTACAACTAAATAGAGTTTCAGTTGTATCCAGGAACGGCGTTTGAGGGTGGCAACTGGGGCGACTGCCCCAGGCCCCGCGCTTAGGTAGGCCCCGCAATTCGGTCCTGAACATGTCTCGTCCTGGTTAATAGCCTATACATGTAGAACCAAAGAGTGGATGGTAGAACGTATGCTGGAAACGATTGTAAAGAAACGAAAGAGGCACTTTTGTAATCCTTTTTGAAGTTCAAATTCCGTAGCGTAGCTCTAGACGTCTTTGAAAGCATTACACCGTTAGCGGAAAATAGGTCAGATGGACCATTCAGCCAATCCCCTTCATTTGTGTACACGTCATTCACAATAGATTTACTAAAATAGTTATTTTTAGAAAACTGTGTCATCGGAATGGCAGTGTCTCCATACCATACTGGTGCTTAGCGATCTTTACTAGTACTCTGGCCCCGCGGGGTCATTGCTGGCACTAGGCCCCGCGCTTACCTAACGCCGCCACTGGACTTGTATCCATTCTGACAAATGACAAATAGAGTTCCAACTGTATCAATTCTGACAAATAGAGCTCCATCTGAATCAATTCTGACAAAATGAGGGGTGAGACTGCAATCAGGCTTATAAAAAGTGAATGAAAAAGACGTAAACAGGGTAAGGGTTAGCCTGACAGGACGTAACAAAACATCGAACGTTTCGGCAAAGAGCCTTTTTCAACGGACATACAATACACAAATAAAACGAATATAAAAAATAAAAACTTAGAGGATCAAGCTGGTTCTTACATGTCTTTACTTTCTTGATTACTTCGGCAGTCTGGCGGCGGATGACACCTGTCCGCGGACCACCACTTTGAGAAGCACTGGGATAATTTACCCAGCGGAGCCAAACAAACGAAAATAAATTCGCAAGTTGATTAATCGATAATCCAACACTTCATCATTAAAATAGTTAATTACAGCAACTCTAATTAAAATAAAAAAGCAATAGTTATTGATAAAACACAATCTAATGTACATGTTTTAGTAACAGAATATTAAAAAAACAACAACAAAAGATGGCGGAACTAATAAAACACCTCAAACGAAATTTTACGGACGTTTCAAATGTAATGTTATATTACAATCTCCTCAAAAACTTTGAAGAACAAATAAAAATATAAGCCTGTGTGCGTGTAGCCAATGTTGAGCCTATCTCTGTGTGGGTGTAACCACTGATGGACCTATGTCTGTGTGCGTGTAGCCACTGATGGACCAATGTCTGTGTGCATGTAACCACTGATGGACCAATGTCTCTAAGCGTGTAGCCACTGATGGACCAATGTCTGTGTGCATGTAACCACTGATGGACCTATGTCTGTAAGCGTGTAGCCACTGATGGACCTATGTCTGTGTGCATGTAACCACTGATGGACCTATGTGTGCGTGTAACCACTGATGGACCTATGTGTGCGTGTAGCCACTGATGAACCTATATCCTTAGTTTAACTATTTTGTTCTCTAAGGCACGTGAACGTAACAATTGTATTCACAATTGATTCAAGCAGTGCTTTTTTTGGGGCGTAACTCATTGGGAACGGCTTTCCTGCACCTTTTTGACATATACTTTTTTGTTTACTGCCTGGAATGTTTGGTCTTACTGATTTTGAGGTTGCGTTCCGTACTTTTTACTCATGCGTTCCGGCACCCTTTACTCATGCGTTCCGGCACCCTTTACTCATGCGTTCCGGCACCCTTTACTCATGCGTTCCGACACCCTTTACTCATGCGTTCCGGCACCCTTTACTCATGCGTTCCGACACCCTTTACTCATGCGTTCCCGAACCCTTTACTCATGCGTTCCGACACCCTTTACTCATGCGTTCCGGCACCCTTTACTCATGCGTTCCGGCACCCTTTACTCATGCGTTCTGACACCCTTTACTCATGCGTTCCGGCACCCTTAAAAAGAAAGAAAGAAAAAAAATAACACTGTTGACAATAATCTTTGGTAAAAATTAAAAATCAAAACTTAATTTCATTGTTTATTAAATTCTTAGACAAAAATCAATACCTAATTTCGCTGTTTACTAAATTTTTTGACAAAAATCAATACCTAATTTCATTGTTTACTAATTTTTTTTGGCAAAAATCAATACCTACTTTGATTGTTTCCTAAATTTTTTGACAAAAATCAATACCTACTTTGATTGTTTACTAAATTTTTTGACAAAAATCGAATTACGGACACTTCGACCCCGGACGATTCGACCCCGGACGGTTCGACCCTGCCAGTTCGACCCCAAGACGATTCGACCCCAGGACGTTTCGACCCCGGTCGGTTCGACCCCGGATGGTTCGACCCCGGATGATTCAACCCCGGGTGATTCGACCCCGGACAGTTCGACCCCAGGACGTTTCGACCCTAGGGTGTTTCGACCCCGGACGATTCGACCCCTTTCTTTTAAAGGCGTGAAATGTTTGGGTTTTTAAAAATTCAATTTAAATTCCTTTTTAATTAAAAATAAATATTTTAAGTTTAATTTTATCTCTTTAAAAATAAAAACAGTATGAAATAGTTATTTTTAACGTTTATTTAATTATAGTATGATGATTGCTCAAATAATATAGTTTTATATTAATATCTCTTAATTAAAAATAATTAATTAATTAAAATTAAAAATAGAATGAGATGTAATTTTTTTAATAATTAAAAATAGTACAATATATAAACGTCTAATATAT
>MUZC01002176.1:939-14847 GCA_002072015.1 Radix auricularia
CAGCTATTTAGGCTTGTGTATCCTTATTTACATGTGATTGTGTACTTGTGTTGTGTANTGTTTTTTTACTTAATTAACAATAACAAAATTAAAATTCATTGACATTCAATTTAAGTACTTATATTTAAACATATCTCTTAAAAATATTATATTTTTATATAATACTTAAGTAATGGGCATTTTATGAAATTTTCAGTTTAATGACGTCATACATCTTATTTTAAGCTTCAACTTTAATCCAAAATATCGATTAATTATTCGGTAATTTTTCAAAAGTTAACTATAAAATTTAAATTAAATCGATAACAGCCCTAGCATTAATACAAGTCACCCTTTGAGGACCCCTGAATTAGCATGACGTATTGATTGGATCATTCGAACGACTTGTTAACATCTCCCAACGGGTGATCCGATCTCGTCTGCTACATGCTTTGGTTTTGTTTAAAAATCTTTGTTATGGTTCTGGTCTATTGATCAGTATGTACTGACGCTCTATTTTAAAGCCAATGTTCCAAGTTAGGATCTAAATCTGTTGTGAAACACTGTACCTTGATTCTGTGAAGTTCTAATACCAGGGGCCGTTCCTAAATGACGTCACGCATCTAGAATCTAGAGGAAGGGGGGGGGTTCACACATTTATTAAGATTTGTGACTGGGGACGGGGCGGGGGGGGGGAGTTTACGAACAGTGACGTCACAACCAAGCGCGATACTTTAAATATAAATTTTACTTTAAAATATTTGATCCCTTACAATTTATTTAAATGACGTTTTCGATGGTTTCCCGCGTGTTACGATATTAAAGTGCATACATTACATTAAATACATGCTGAAATGACAAAAATGTGATTTGCAACATGCTCATTTTCAAATAGGAGATTCGGCATTTATGGGGGATTGGGGGAAGCAAAACTTTGTGACGTCATAATGGAAGGGGCTCTAACTTTTCGTGACGACGAGTGACAAAGGGGGAGGGGGTTAAAATCGTGTGACGTCATTTATGGACCGCCCCTAAGAACGTAGCTTTACGTTTCTTTTGTTATTTTATAGCTATGGAAAATTTTACTTTAAATTATTATGATCATTATTATTACGATCATTATTATTATGATCATTATTATTATGCAAAAATAAACTTTAAAAGTTACTTTCAATCTAAACAAAGACTATAATTCAAGAAGGAAGCATTGAAGAATTAATACTTTTTTAGAATTATTTTTTACAATAACATTTTTAAAATTGATAATAATTGTGGGTCTAGATCAAATAGCACGGCAAATAATAAATATAATAAATTGTTTCATGAGCTTTGCCTTTGTGCTAATTAAAAATTACTTTAATCTTTTCAGCTTCTGAATTTGTATGCTTCATATTCATGGCGCAAGTGGTTTTTGACGGGGCGTGAAAGATACGGACAAAAGCATGTCTTTGACAATAAATTTTCTTTATTTACTCGCAGAGCCAAAATGTCTAACCTCTTTACTCCGCTCTATGTTCACCCTCAGTGTTAAGAGACCGACAAGCTCTCGATAAATTAATAGAACCTGAATCTCAAACCGTGCGAACATGGACGGTATCGATTCAACCTCAAGTGAAAAGCCACGGCCCGTAGGCCAGCCCTCGGCCTCGCCTCAGAAGTCCAACGCCGCCAAAGATGTAAGGTTGCGCGTGGAGAAAAAGAACACGTCAGTCAAAATGCTGGACCGCAGAAATAAAAGCTCGTCGAACTTGAAGGCGGAAGTGGCCACCAAGCCCGCCTTGCCTGAGATCGGGAAGGAGTTTAAGGTCACTCATTTATCCGACAACTGGAAGATACGACAGGCCGCCAAGAAGGCCACAACAGAAAAACTCAAACTCGAAGAGCAACGAAAGAAAGAGGAAGCCTCGGCTAAACAGGCGGTGGTGGCGACTGATCTCCGCGAGGAGGTGGCGAGGGATTTACTCTCACAGCAGGGGCGGGAATATCCGGAACTGAGCCCGAGCAGCTTGCAAGACTTGAAACGAAGGCGGCAGTCGGCTGATGACGCAATCCTCGGACGTCATAGGGGCTCGGTCACGGACATTTTGAAACGCATCAGCGAGAGAAAAAAGTCGCTTCTCGTCAACATCGACGCATCTGCAGCGAGGAGAAAATCCGGCGAGTTCGATCTCACGCTGACCGACCCGAAGTTATTGACCAGTGGTCAAGACGGTCAGTCGGCAAGGGACGCCCCCGGTGGCACCATCCTGGAAGAAACATCAGCGCCCCCCAATGACGAGCCCCCGGAAGACACGCCACTTGAAAATGTCGAAGAATCCACCGATTACCCTTACAGCACAGAGTTCGACCTGGACGACGAGGCCTCCTCTTATTATTCCAACAGTCCTCCGCCCTTGAATCTTGACTTGGATTCTGACCACTTCGAAACGGACCTGAGTGATAATGAAGGTCAGTCTAGTTATAAGATCACGGATGCTGATAGACAAAATAATTTGATGAGTTATTAACAAGAATAATAATATAGATGTCTTTTAAACTCCAATTATTGACTCAAATATGCATCACAATTACAAGATTATTAGCAAAATTAGGCGCATTATAACTGACCTTTCAAATAAAATCTTTTACACGAACCGACCGTTTGTTTAAATGTGCGTCCTTATATTTAACAAATCTTCAACTTTCCACCTTAAATTAAAAAAATAATAATAATAATAAAAAAACAAAAAAACTAACTTTGTTCACTACCGGATCATACCTGTAAGTTTTTAATTTATACATAGGAGCACAAAATATCTCATAAATAAAATAAATATTGTTCCATTAAACTTTAGTTTATTTTTTGCAGTGTCATACCTGGTTGTTCAAATATAAAGGGTATATTTATTTGCTAACTCGTGTGACCTGTGAACTGTTCAGTTGTATATGGGGTTTATTTGGTCAATACCTGGCCTTAAAATTGTACACTTAAGTTGCTAAAAGTAAATAACTTGTATATTTGGTCCAGACCTCAACTTTAAATTGTAATTGGGCTGGTTCTAATTCTTTGTTCGATTAATCTTGAAAAAAATAATCGATTACTTTCGATTAATTACATTTTATATAATGCATATAAAGATCCCGTTAAGTCAGGATTCATTATTTCACGAAAGCGGTTAAGTCGCGATAATTCACTGGCTCGCAAATTTTATGACGTAACACAGCAAATTCGTTCTGCTATGCAAGGAATAAGCAAGAAGACATTTACGTTTACGTAGGCACGTCTAAATAAATAGTCCTAAACGTAAAAGTATGTAAGTGACAAAAAATATATAATAATTGATAAATTGGATGAAACAAAATTAGAAATATTTTCTATAATTTTGAATCGAATTTTAATCGATCAAATTATTTTTTACATATTAAAATTTTAAACGATTAATCGATTAATTAATCGTTAATTTCCGCAACCCTAAACTGTACATTTTATTTTCTAAAAAGTCTGACCTGAAACCTGTTCAGTTATAAACAATGAGTTTCATTTCGCCAGAGTCAGGGAAAGACACCAAGCCTAAGCGACCGGTCAACAAAACGCTGTTGGATTACAAGCTGGCCTGTGCCCAGTCCCAACTCAAGCCCAACACGACCTACATGCGTCAGTGCGGCCGGACCTCCATCAACATCAGGAACAGGATGCTGACCTACAAGGACGCCAAGCCCATAGCAGTGGCCCTGGTGGTAGGTCTGTTGGTCTTTTAGCAGTGGCCCTGGTGGTAGGTGTTGTGGTCTTTTAGCAGTGGCCCTGGTGGTATGTCTTTTAGTTGTCTAGCAGTGGCCCTGGTGGTAGGTCTTTTAGATGTCTAGCAGTGGCCCTGGTGGTAGGTGTTGTGGTCTTTTAGCAGTGGCCCTGGTGGTATGTCTTTTAGTTGTCTAGCATTGGCCCTGGTGGTAGGTCTGTTGGTCTTTTAGCAGTGGCCCTGATGGTAGGTGTTGTGGTCTTTTAGCAGTGGCCCTGGTGGTATGTCTTTTAGTTGTCTAGCATTGGCCCTGGTGGTAGGTCTGTTGGTCTTTTAGCAGTGGCCCTGGTGGTAGGTGTTGTGGTCTTCATACAAATTTTGATTGTAAAGGACCTTAGAAAAATGAAGGGTCATTAGCATCATTAATAATGCCTTTAAATCCCTTGAGTAGCATAGTTCCTCAGTCAAAGACTTGCTATTGGCTCGGTATTTTGCCAGTATTCCCAGCTTTTTCATGACCTCACTACCGCATCTTACACACTACGTCTCCATGTCTGCTTGGGTCTTATTGGTTACCGCTAGCCACGTGGGTCCAATCAAAAGGAATCTACGCAACAACAAAAAATATAAAGAAAATTAAAATCTCTCTAGTTTTTTTCATATAACCTTAAAGTATTAAAATTAAAGAAAGAAAGACATTTTCTGTTTATTGGGTTGTTTTTTTTTTTTGAAACGCTTAAAAAAAAATTTCCTACCCCCCCTCCCCACCCCCGACTCTTATTCTTTTTATTATAACATTAAACAGTGGAATAGGGAGGGATTTCAATCCGGCTAAATTGTTTAATACCGCAAATACAGCTTTTTATCATTTGCTATACTTTTTTTGACAACGCAGTGTTTAATTACAATCAAAGCTCAGAAAATGACTGTCCACAGGATGACAAAAAGACCAGTTTTCTTGACATCTCTGACAACCCACTAGGTCCACTCGGCACCGCGTGTATCGCTGAGATGTTGACCTCAAACAAAACCATCGTGGAATTGGTAAGTCTGAGTAGAGGAGCGGGGCGGGGTACAGTACGTTTGCCTTTTCTTTTAAAGATCAGTTTAGTTTTAGTTTTCCATTTCGCTCATTGGCCCTGTTTGTTATTGTTATTATTATGATTATTATGACTATTAGCCCTTTAGGTAATTTTCGAGCTTAGTTTATTTGTCTTAAATAATTATAAATATTCTTTCATTTTAAAATCCGTGTAATGCAGGGCATTTCAAGTTGTATTTTTTTAACAATTTTATTTTTTGATATTTTTATTTACAAATGTTAACTTTTATTGGTTTAAAAAAAAAGAGCTTATTTTGAAAAAAAAAATAAAAGAGCTATTTTAAATGTTCTTCATGTTCTTAATTCTTAAAATTTATCTTTTTGTTCATTTTTAAAAAATGTATCATTGTTATTATAATTTTGAAAGTAATTTTCAAAACAAATGTGAATTATTGTATTTATAATTTTAAAAATAATGAAATTTAACTTTATTATAGGAAAAATGAATAATGATTTACTTATTTATTGTCTTTTTAAAATTAAAAGACTGTAAAATATTTCTTTAAACAGAATGTTTCCAACACCCAACCTGGCAGGGAGGGGCTACTCGCCCTGGCAAATGGATTAAAAAGTAATCAATCTCTTAGGCGCCTTTTTCTGGACAGCAACGGGATTGATCAGTCTGACGGTGACGTCATAGCCCAGCTCGTGACGGTAGGTTGGAATATCCACTTATCTTATCTTAGATATACAGACGCTCCTTCTATGCAGAAGATAATTGCGTCCACAGACCATGAGAAATGATCTGTTGGCAAGTGATGCAGCGGTTTCAGGCCACGGCTATAGGGGTTCCACGCATCACCCAGCCACCTAACTATTGTCTAGTTAGGTATCCTCAGGCCCCGGGAACAAATCCTCGCCTTCGCGTGGATTCGAACTCGTGACCATCGGTACGCCAGTCGAGCGCACTACCACTCGACCACTTCATGCAGTCCATGCGCGAAAATGTGTTTATACTGGACATTACCAGGAACTTAAAGTGACTATTAAAGCCCAATGTTACCACTATTTATATAACTTAGAGTGACTTTTAATTAACGTCTTATTTTAATACAAATTTTAAGCTATGTTGTGTCCAGTCTTAAAGGAATATGAATAGCTATTTTCAAAATATATATATTATTTAGTGATGCCCATCAGTACTACAGCCTAGCAAGAGTTAGCGTTGCACATGACACTCCTGCGATAATTAGTTTAGTTATGTATATATCTCTATGCCCTGGCCAATATTTTTTAATATAAATATTTTTTGTAGTTGATATCTCATTGCTCTATCCACTGTTGTCTGTTTGTGTAGTTATGTTGATATCTCAGTGCCCTATCCACTGCTGTGTGTTTGTGTAGTTATGACAAGTTATGTTGATATCTCAGTGCCCTATCCATGCACTGTTTTGTGTTTGTGTAGTTATGTTGATATCTCATTGCTCTATCCACTGTTTTGTGTAGCTATGTTGATATCTCAGTGCCCTATCCATGCACTGTTTTGTGTTTGTGTAGTTATGTTGATATCTCATTGCTCTATCCACTGTTTTGTGTAGCTATGTTGATATCTCAGTGCCCTATCCACTGTTGTGTGTTTGTGTTGCTATGTTGATATCTCAGTGCCCTATCCACTGTTGTGTGTTTGTGTTGCTATGTTGATATCTAAGTGTCCTATTCACTGTTGTGTGTTTGTGTAGCTATGTTGATATCTACATGTCCTCTGTTTTACCTCACACTGACATGTTTCCACAACTTCTCCAGGACGTCCCAGATCTCCGTGAGCTTTACATCTCAAACAACGGTCTCGGCTTTGCAGGCGGGAGGAAGATTGCCCTGGCCTTGGCCTCCGACAAGGGCAGACTGAGCGTCCTTGACCTCCAATACAACAACATCAGAACTGAGAGCGCCGTCCAAATAGCCTTATCTCTTGCCGTAAGCATTGCATAGGATTATTTAATCGATCATTAATCTTCGTTGGGCTAACCCATGGTGTTATACAACTATGTCCCTGTATGGTTCGGGTTTTGTCTGTCGTGTCTAGTCGCAGATCTCAAAGTGCCTCAAGGATTCGTGGATCATCTGATTACACGTCCTAGTTTAAAAGCAACATAAAAAAAATAATTTAATAATGATTATAATAAATTGATAATTTATATAGCGCTGTATCCCAGCTAGGAGACGGGCTCACATCGCTTTACAATTTACATAGAGATAATAACATACATATATTAATTAAATAAACATTCATATCATACTAATTACATAAATGATAATACGTTATACATCAGCTACGTTAATCATTTTAAAAAAAGTTAATTTTGAAAATAAATTTTGAAAAGATGTGTCTGAAGTGCAGTCTTGAAGGACTTAGTAGTTGAAATACTACGGATGTCTAATGGTAGAGAATTCCATTGTTTGGCTGCACAAAGAGCGAATGACCTTTCGTTAAATGTTTTAGCTCGTGTCTTAGGAACAAAGGGAATGCGTGTATCTGCAGAAGAGCAGTAGAATATGTCCATTATATGTAATGCTCAGAAGCAAACTTGGAAATATTCTTTTGCGAATCGCATTCTGGTTTCTTAGGATTTGTGTGTAAATTGTAAAGATCATGGCTTACAGGTCTGACACTGGGACATGAGATTTGCTTGTAAATGTTGATCTTTAGATGGATGTTGATCTTTAGATGGATGTTGATCTTTAGATGGATGATGATCTTTAGATGGATGTTGATCTTTAGATGAATGTTGATGTTTAGATGGATGTTGGTCTTTAGATGAATGTTGATCTTTAGATGGATGTTGATCTTTAGATGGATGTTGATGTTGTGTTGAAACAGCATCATCTCGCGTGGTTCACATGCAGAAAACAAAGTTACTTGTGGAAAACTGGTGGTTCATTTGTTAAAGCGCACACCAATATACACAAAATATTGTTCGATTTGAAATGGACAAAATTACAAAAAGTATAGCAATAATAAGCAGCAGCCTTTTGTAGTTGGGTGTAAATTTCAGGACTAGAATGTGCTACAGGTCAATTGTACCTTGTGTTGCGAACGCATCAAGTCAAGAGTATTTCGGTTTACGAACATCAACTTTGTATTTTTAGGGTTCGTTACCAACCCAAGACTAAAACTACAAAGTTGATGTTGCATAGGGTTGCGAACTAAGACAAGGGGGAGGGAGGGGAGAGAGGTTTAACGTTCGAGACAAAACGATCACATACAGTACAATCGAAGGCCACGCAGCACTAACATTGATGAGTGCTAGTCTGGTAGCCTAGTTTGCCTCACTCTCATTGGCCCTACTGCACAACAATAAAAATATTTCTTCGCTCTAACACTGAGTTCTGTTAATCGCTTTTGTTTTATTTTCCTTTTTAACCCCGTCAATTATGAGTTCGAAGAGCGGAAGTGTTGCTTCTGGGTAACAGAAATGTGTAACAGTTGAGGTAAATAGAGAAATAATTATTAAACACGATAATAAAGTTCGTGCATGACAATGAGTCGTCAATAAGTACAGAGAGGTCAACGAAGGTATCTCCACTCTAATAAAGAACAAAGTGTTTTTTTTAACCAGTCAATGTGGCTTTTAGTTTAACGATTAACTATTCAATTATCGTTAAAAACTGTAATCGATTAAAATTAATTTGATCTTTTAAAATTCTATTAATATTTTTAAAAATTATTTTTAATAATTTTCCTATTTATTAAGAATTTAATTTTTATTTTACTTACATACATTTCCCTCTTATTATTATTATTTATTTTGACGTGCCTTTGACGAAAACAAAAATGTTTTCTTCCTTATTTCCCGCATAGCAGAACGAATTTACTTTGTTACGTCACACAATTTGGGAGCCATGGAATTCCGCGACTTAACCGATTTCATGAAATTTTAAATCGCAACTTAACGTGATCTTTATATGCGTTATAAAAATTCAATTAAACGAAATAAATCGATTCAATTTTTTCTGAATAATAGAGAGAAAAAAATCAGTACCAGCCCTATTTTTAGTAGCCTACGTTAATTTCACGGTTTATAAAGTAAAGAACTTATGATGATTTTTTTAAAAAAAGTAATATTTTATTTTGAAAATGATTTTCTCTGTTTTATTTATTTCAACGTTTCGGGTTAAGAACCGATTTTGGAACGAATCAAGGGCGTTAACACGAGGTGCCTCTCTAGTTCATAGCTAGGATACAATTTACAAATCGTAGTGTTAGAATGTGCTACAAGTCTTTGGTAAGCTACCCGACAAGGAGAGGTAGCAATGGCGGCATACCGTTTATACTAGTGCTAAAATATGGTAAGACTTTGGGACTGGGGAGCTATAAAATGAAATCAGGACAGCATCGCCTTCAACGCGTTATTTCTAGGGACTCCTCTACTCTAGGCCTAAAGTCGGCCTTATTTGTAATGACCCTTCATGCTGTTATCCGCCACGACAGCTCTGTGTTGTCGCGTGGCCATGTTTGAGTGAATTGTTGTAACTAACGACTTGCTGAATTATTCATCCCATTATTGGCTAGGAGACAGGGTGTGGGGAAATGTTAATCGCGACCTGGGCTGTTGCTGGTGGGGGTGGATCGAATGTGAGTCGATTTCCTGTCCAACCAAATCCTGTTCTACCTTCGAATTTCTTAAAAATTCTTAAAATGCGTACAGTAGAAGTTATTGTTTAGCTTTATGTAGTCAAACTTGGAACATGATCAATTGCTCCCACACACAAACATACACATAAACAACACACACACACACCACGCATACCTCACACACTCCACACATACAAACCACACTGCACACGCACACTGCAAACACACTACACGTACACTACACACACACCACACACATACAAACGCTCCTCACACACAAACCACACCAAAAAAAACCACACACACCACACATACAAACAACCCCACACACACAAACTACACACACACCACACACACACAAATTTTGTGGTATGTTGCAGAGGAACACCACCTTAAGGTCTCTGAACCTGGCGTGGAATGGGTTAGGTACTGAAGGCTGCAGGGCTCTAGCGATGTCTCTAGGGGCGAATACCTCTCTCACAGAGCTGGACTTAACGTGCAACAGATTGGGAGTTCAATCCCTTGAATTTCTGCTCAAGGGCCTCAGCCAAAATAAAGGGCTCAATTCAATCAAGGTAGGACATACCTGTCTATAGTGAGGTGCTTTATCCATCATAACGAAATAACCGAATAAACTATTTACTAAATTTTTTAAAATAAAATATTTATTTCTTTTATCCACTCACTTTTTTAAAAGCGTGATGGTGGTGGTAGTTTGTGTGTGTGGTGGGGCGGGGGAGGGGAGGGCAATGTTAAAACTGAAAGATTGATGTTTTTAACTAAACTATTTTAACAATTTCAGATCGGCAACAATCCACTAACCACGGACGGTGTGAAAGCTTTGTTAAAAACAATACTGGACGCGAAGGACTCAGAAATAACAAAAATAGACTTGCAAGTAATGGCTTTCGTCATTTCTAAAGACTTTTTCGTTCGACTCAAATAACTAACCGCTCAAAGATTAATTCAGTCTAACTCATATTTAAAAATCTTACACATTACATAAGTCATTCCATATCTCCCATTGCCCCGCAACCTTACACAGAAAAAATAGTAAATCTTTTTCCTAGTTATATCAAGTTTTTTAGTTCGTTGCTCTCTCTCTCTCTCTCTCTCTCTGTCTGTCTCCCCCTTTCTCTCTATAAATGTTTCTCTACGCTCTTCTCTAATTTCTCCTCGTCCCATCAATGTATCCGTGAATCGTTTGTTTAAATCTGATGTTACCACCTTATCATCCTCAGTTCTAGTTATTCCCCTATAAATCTAACACCCACTAATAATAAGTCCCCATCGGTCACCTTTCGATCCCTGTTACTTCCGGTTTTATACACAAACGGTAACTTGTAGCCTCAGAGACTAACTTGCACTCACAATTCTCACTAAAGGGAATCCCCATTGACGTGGAGTGCGTCAAGTTGATAGAAGAGCTCCACAACACCAGAGGCGTCCACGTGATCCACGACCCCAACATCCACATGGCCACGTCAGACCAGACCAAAGACTTTGACGGCACCAACCTGGACAGATTCGATCCCGTCATGGTCATGTTTGAGTACATGAAGAAAGACAACCTCAGGGTCATTGACTTATTCCAGGTAGTGGACCACTTGTCATTTGTAACACAAACTTACAGAGCTTAATTTAAGAGCTGTGCCTTCAGATGAAACTAGCGACGGTTCTAGGAATGGTAAACTTAGCTACATGAAACGTTAAAGTTAATTTAACAAAGTCCGTATCTGGTTTTTGAGTCATGTGTATCCAAAATTCTCAGAAAGTATCGACAAGTCAAACAACGAATACATCTACACATGGCCATCGCTAGTGAGGGGAAAAAGCTTCACGCTGATTTGTTTTAATGTCGAATTTGTGCACTTAGAAGGCAGACGGGACCACACGTACCCCGTTATATAGGGCACACACACACACACACACACATATATATATATTGGGGGGCGGGGGGCGGTGGCCTACCAGTTTCATTATTGATAAAAACTATAGAATAAAATAAAAACTTCGAACGTTTTTAAATGATGTATTTTATGAATGTCTTTCTTTCATGTTTTTTTTTCTGTTTTTTTTCTTTAAATGTGTTTTTCTACGAGTTTTCCTTCTCTATCAAGACATCAATTAAGATAAGCATCTTATCTTTCAGTTCCTGGACGCCAAGAAAAGAGAAAAGCTCAGCAGAAATGACGTCAGATCAGGCTTTAACGTAATGATCATTGTTAAAAATTTAAATATTATGTCTACATATTCCACAGATTCACTTACCTTGAAATAATATGGGCTATAGAAATTCCATTAGTTTACCATATATTCTCACACTCACAGCCTAAACATGAAAGACTGCCATTTTGAGTGTGATCTCTATAAATAGTACAATATACAAGGGCTTTAGGAAATCGAATCGTAAAGGCTGCTATCTAAAGATTATTAAATTTTAAAAGAAATTGATAGGATTTATAAAATTAGTAGCAGAAGGGGAAAAACGATAAAATAAATAAATTTCAATATAGATACATTCAGTTTATTCTTTGAAAATAATTTAAATTGAAGTGTGGCGGATATGATTGAAATAATTGTGACTACTTTACTAATTTCCTCCCCTACCCCACACCTTTTCTCACCCAGATTCTCATGATTCCGTTCACTGAGCACGCGATTGACGTCATCATGGAAAAAGTGGACACCAATAGAGATGGCTACATTACTTTAGAGTAAGCGCCCTTGTTTAATGACAAAATTTGATGACGCAATTTTTTTGGAACCGTATTCTCTGGGTGACTTGAAATAGCTGATTACAGTAATAATTGAAGACTAGCCAACCCGCTAATAATTCAGTGACGGGTGACATTTTATGAAAGTAATTGTTGAGGAGAGTGTGTGACTACTTTTCTGTCACCGAGCACAACAGAGAGCACGAGGTTATTATGCCAATGTCGAGAAACAAAGCTTACAGCCGTGTTGCAAACATTTTTAAAAATTGAAAAAGTAATGTCTTAGCTGGGGCTTGAACCTACGACCTTCCGCGTGTTAGGTGAATGTAATAACCGCTACACTAAGAAGTACATGCTATTCTGCTTTCTGAATGAAAAAAGTAGTTGACCTCAATTGAATGATTTGTGGGTCTCGATGACCCCCCCCTCTGCACTACCTTTTCTTGCCAGCTGATTGGTCGGTGGGGCTAGATAGCTTGGTGTCCGGCATGGTTGAACCACGAGGAGAGTTATATATATATATATATATATACTGCCTTTGAATCCTTTACTTAAATATCTGTCGGAGAATTATTTCAAACTAGATACGACCTGCGGCGTAGCTTACGCCTCAGACTTGCTCATAGATAGTGCAAAGAAAGGGTTGTAAGAACGGCACGGGTTCAAAATAGCGACTGTCAAAACAGCGACCGTCATAATAGCGACTTCAACATAGAAGGGAGCTGTTTTGATACAATCGCTATTTTGAAGTCTCTATTATGACGGTCACTGTTTTGACAGTCGCTATTCTGACCGGATGCGGGTAAGAACGGACACAAACAGCAGCACAAAGAAATGGGAACGACGCGAGTGAACATTGGAGAGACCACCGATGCATTTTTGGTCTGGAGACATGCGCACTGCCGGTTGAGGTCCCCCCTGCACCACCCTCGCTTTCCAAACTTAAATGTGATTACTCGACCCTACCGAGGGTCATTCGTCCTGCTTATTTCTCGCGTCTTGTGTTTGTCTTAATTTCTGAATAATTATATATGTACGAGCAAAATACCCGTGCTACGCTACGGGGAAGGCACAATAAGAATAACTTTGTTTGGGTTAGGGTCTCAAATTCTCCTTAAAAATTAATGTAAACGCATCTGGAAATTAGGGTAGTGATAAATCAAACCCCTTGTAAATAAAAACAACGATATGTCTGTAGAAAAAAATAAAACTTTTATTAATTTAAATATTAACACATCAATTTTGGTATTTGTGCTTAATATAGCATCATCATTAAAATCCTAGGCTGTACAGCCCATGTAGGGCCCTGGCCTGCTCAACCTCATCGTTCCATTCAGATCGATTGATGCACCATGCTCGAACCCCTTTAATAACACATTCTATATACTCGCACTTTCTTATGTTAGATCCTATTTATAAGTCGTAATACCCGTGATATTTCTTTACACTTGATATATTTACACCTTAAAGAACAGTTTTTACCGAAAGCGAATGACATGCAAACGAATTGTTCGAGAAATGTACCCAATTTTTCGAAATAGATGTTTTATCATTCATTAGGTCTTAGAGTAAAATACATGTTTTAAGATTACTTTTTTTCAAGGGAAAAGCTCTCCAAACCATTATTTCTGTTTCTAGGCTAAGCAGGGCGTTAGTCAAATTGATAAGATTTTGTTTATGAGCCAGATATTAATTATGTGAATATTGATGTAAAATTAATGTATGTATGAATTAAATTGTTTTAAAGGTTTGAGCTCAAAATGTACCCTGCTGGTTAACTTTAGTTGTTCAAAAAGTATTTTCTATTTCGTCGTTGGACAC
>MUZC01002178.1:2272-14310 GCA_002072015.1 Radix auricularia
GTCAGGAACTAAATTGAACGTCGTCTAAAAAATCTAAAGCCCTTTTTCAATTTGATTTCCCAAAGCCCCCCCTCTCATAAAAGCTATATTGCCTATATGAAAATAAGCATGTTTAAAATCATTTTTTATCAGTTAAGTATATTTGTAGTGTAAGGCTGCACTGTAATTATGTATCACGCGTCATGTCATGTCAGACGTCAGTAAATAAAGTTTCGTTAATCAGATATTTCGGTGAGACATTTTTCTTAAAATTGATGGCACGTCAAATGTGTGACGCCCATCTTTCCCCAGGTGTTTAACGTCATTTATGGATTCCCCCCCCCCCTAAAAGGGAGGCAACTTGGAGACTGCCCAGGTGGCATAAGTTCTAACTACGCCGTTGCCAAAAGTGCCCTAACTCCTATGTATGTTGCTTGTGTGTGTACAGTTGTCAGACGTATTTAAAACAGAGCAAACATTGTCAATGAAATATATCTGCTGAAATCAGCTTCTATTTTTAATCCTTACTTCTGACTATTGAAAGGCATGAATCGATAGATAAATTTATGGACAGGGTGCAAAGCTTGATACATGTGCACAATAAGAGCTATCACAGCTCGGATATTAACAACCGACATTAAAAAGAAAGAATCACTCAGGTTTTAAAAACGAGAACCAAATAAAAATATGTTTTTATTTATTTCGATTTTGCAATTTTGTTCTTTTATAATGTATAATGATAGCGCTTTGAGTTTGCTAAGGTAGCATGATCATATAAACATAGAAATAACACCAAAAAAGCAGCATAAATTAAAATGTTAGCACTTAACATAATTTATTATTTTTGTCCTGATGCTTACATAATATTCTATTATGATTTTATATAGTTTTGTATATCCAATTAATTAATTAAAAATTGTCGTAGGCCATTTTTTCCTAATTTATATTGATTAATTAAATAATGTTGGCTGAAACTTTACTTATATCAATTTTATTTTGCCAAAAAATTAATTTTAAAAAAAAAGAAGAAAAGCGGACTGTAAGTTTTGTGGCATAGCTCCAAACACAATATTTACACATAGATTATATATGTATTTTTTGCTTATGCGTCTGTGGTCCGATAAGAGCAAAAATATATCCAAAATTCTTATTTCCAGGAACACGATGTGATAATTTTAGGGAAGAAACGAAATCACTTGCACTAAAACATGTAATTATTGAGGAGGCTTTACTTATGTAGGTAATCAGTTTTCAATTTTTTAAAAAAATTGTCACATTCTGATGTTTATTAAAATATTGAATATTTTAGCAATGTTAATTTTAATTAATAAAGCAATAATTGATAAATACATTTTTGAAAATTTATAGTTTAACATTTCTTGTAAATTATCAATACATGTTGTAAGAAACTGAAATTTAATTTATTTGCACCGAACATAGATGATAATCATAAAAATACACATTCATTGAAAATGTGTTAATTTTTAAATGATATATTTCATGATAAAGTTAAATAAATGCCTTTTAATTAAATATTTATTAAATTTTAGTTATTTGTTTAAAAATTAAATGCAACAAAATTCTTTCAATATTTACTATTCAAAAAACGCAGGCCCCTTCAGGTCAATTTGAATAATTTATATTTTTAAACAAATAATAAATAAACAAATTCATTATCCTTTCCAATAGACATTATTTTTTTTTAAAAACTCTATAAAAACATATTTATCAATATTCCATCTCATTATTAATAACACAAGCAGTTTTTTCACAGCATGATGTCTTTGAAATAAAAAGAACTAAAACTCTCTAAAGTAAATGCCGATTTATTTACTATTAAGAGAAAAACTAAAACCCTTAACATTTTTTTTATCCCATTGGAATGTTTGTTGGATTTCTGGATCATCATCATACCTAACCAAATAGTATAATGTTACAACTGAATGGTTTACTGTTGATTGTTTCATATGGCGACGTGTAGAACACGAGAACGTAAGTTGTGTATTGTTGTTTATATTTAAATGTTATTTTTTTGTATTGAAGTTCGCTGTCGGGTATAAATCAAAAATACGTTTAACGCTGCTTTGTGTTGCTATTTTCTATTGTAATTGGTAATGAATATACATATTTTGAATTAAGCTTTTTAATAAAAGAACATTAGAAGGACATTTTTAAAAAATACAATAATTTTTTTAAACACGTGCAGTGTCCAAAACTTTGAATTTTGTGTATGTTATCATGATTGGTCTAAATGATATAATTTGTTATTTAATAAACAGCGTACGTAAATCCGTTTTATTTAAATTTACTCGGTTTGAGACTTAGTAACGTGTAGAGCTTATGAGCAAGAGAACCGATTACTTTATAGATATTATAAATCATCCAGAATCTAGTCGAACTTTTATTTTATTTGTATTAAAAATAATGATGTTACAATTTCATCGCACTTTAATTCATTTGAATTACCGGTATTAATGAAAAAGGTGCACTTTTATTATTAAATACGTGGTATGTTTAAGTTAAAAATACATCAGTCATAATTTTGTATATTTACAAAAGTGATATTCAATATTATATAATAAGTGTGAAACAAACAAATATCTTCTATGTTTCATCCAGTGCTTATTGACGCTAGAGTCTGGCTACCACATACAAGTTCACCTATAGCGATAGATCTCATCTTATGGGATGAGTGGGCTGGTGAAAAAACAGTGGATCAGGTATATATTTATTGCTTCAAAACAATAATACAGCAAATAAGTTTTGGATATAACAATAAGTTTTACATGACTAAAAAACGTATTGAAATCAGTTTACATGAGAAAAGATTTTAAAAAATGCTCTCTAAAAGACGACACAGTAAAATGGGACAATAAATAAATAGCACTATAAAACGAAATCAAACATAGATCTTCCACGAAACAACTTGCGAATACAAAGTTAGCATGAAGTAGACATTTTGATACACTTCGAAACTATTTCATTTCAGGTATGTTTCAACCTAGTTGATGTAATTGAATAGTTAATTTGGTTCTATTAACGTTAACTTATATCGTAGAATCCTTTTTTTCGCTTAATTTAAATGACATAAAGACGAAAACAAATAAATAATCACATTCTTTCAAACAAAATAATGTCATGTGTTAAGCTAATTTATACCTCTTTCATTTCTTGTTTAAATTCGACCTTTTTAAAACAGAATGATGTATGTATGGCTTCACTTATATTTAAAAATGAACTTGAGTTTTTATTATTTCATGATTATAATAATATGTTACAATTTAAATAAGATATATAAATAGATTTAAAAAATAAAAATAAAACAAAATAAACCTTATCAAATTTGAATGAAATCGACGATACAAAAAAAGGAAAACGATAAAGTTAAAATTTAAGTAAACATTTTCATTGTACCAAATAATTTCATCATTGAAAGTTTAATATGTATGTTACATTAAGTATATGATTTTCATTTACAAATCGAGAGTATTTTTTATATTACAAAAGGAGTACACAAAAGAGATATAGATCTATCTTAAGATGTAAAAATATATTTTTTTTAAAAAGGAGAGAGTTGCAGTACATTATTGGCAGTTTAAAATGAAAGTATAACATACCACGAGATCATGTTTCAGGTTAATGATTTTTTCTCCCCGTTGTTTAAAAAAAATATCCATTTAATTTCATTTAAAATTTCTTTTAATTTGTGTTTAGATCAAGAAGGAAATAATTCAGTCTTATAATGTCAACATTGATCCCGATGACTACTTACTTGTCGGCCATCTTTATACAGGGGACAGAAGAAGGATGCAGAATGATGATTTGATAACAGTATATCTTGATTACCTCACGTGTGGTTACATCACATATGATTCGAGAAGACGTCAAGAAATAGTTCTACCCGCCACCTCCATTTAGTAGCTGCTGATGGTTGCATTTGTTTAAGTTTAAAAAAAAAATAAACATTATAAAAGTTACCTTAAAATGATTGTTATTTTGTTTATAATATATATTTTAATGCATATTTTATGTATGACTGCGGAGTAACCTGGCATTTAAACTTTCCCCCCCTATTTTTTAAAGTAAATCTGCGAAAAGTTCTCTATTAATCGTTTAAAAGTTTGTTAACGTAATCTATATAAAGTTCTACAATGGTGGAAACTTAATGAACACTGATATCTGATAATGTCATTCCTTGCAAAAAACGTTTTGTACATATCAGTTACCTCTGTTGCATGTGAATGATTGTTCAGTCCGTTTTATTCTAATATAGATAAGACCCGCTCGTCGTTTGACCCAAACAATGTCAACACACTTGTCTTTTTGCTTAGTAGTTTAAAAGATTATATATATATAGGAGAAATGCCTGTGTCATTAAAAAATTTCAACAAAAACGTTAAATAATTGTTACTTGTGACATCATAAATTTTAATTTTTGGTTTTAATCAAAATTAATAATGAAATAATCCTTAATTTTTCCAAAAAGATGACGGTAAAATTTAAATTATTCTTAACAACCCTAGTTTTAATTATATGTACACATCCATTCAAATTCAAAAGTATTTATTATACAGAAATTTAAAAAATTACAATTTAATTATTTATATTGCTGTTATTCAACAAAACAAAGATATTTTGTTTTTATAATAAAAAATAAGTGTTCACTAATAATTAAAAGGGAATTGATGACTTCGATCTGTGTGGATTTTTTGTAATAATGTATATGAATGTATTTTCATATATATATATTTAAGATCTAATAAGATTTATTTTTATTTTTAAATTGGCCCTTCTTCTTGCTTTCGATAATAATTGAGCGGCATATTATAGTTCACTTCCTGATATAAAAGAACTAAATACAATAGTATGTACGTTTAAAAAAAATAGTGGTAATTGCATGACTTTACTATTCTTAATGCACACACAAAATATCAGCATACGATCAATATCTTATAGCTTGTCTTATCTTTACATACACCTCTTTAATAAAGAAAATTGTTGCTAAAAAAACGTTATTAACTGTTGGCAAGTGACCATTCTTTTACAGGTCAGGGCTATGCCGGTTCCATGCTATTCACAGCCGTCTTAGTTTCGCTAATTATTTTAAATTTACTCATTTAGACCTTGGGGGACTCAGGGAAAACAAATAAAAATAATAATAATTGCTTTCAAGGAGATTTGAATCCGTAAACGTTGGTATGGCAGCCGAGCGCACATGTCATTGCTCCACAAAATTTAGAACATTATTTTTTATTTGAACTAGGGTGTGCCTTAACAGTGGTTATAGTTTAAAATTTAATTTTGTTCTATTCTAAACTACATACTGTAAATAAGTTAAATTTTAAAGTCCGCTTTGTTAATAAATGTCACATAATTTTTAGAAGCCTTCAATAACAAGTAAATAACGTTGCACTTATCTAAATCAAAACAATATAAAATAAAAAAATTATACTCGCTTTTGAATACACATTTTACATTTATTTTTGATACAAATGTTCAACGTGTTCTTGGTACAAATGTTCAATGTATTCTTGGTACAAATGTTCAACTTGTTCTTGGTACAAATGTTCAATGTGTTCTTGGTACTAATGTTCAATGTGTTTTTGGTACTTATGTTCAATGTGTTCTTGGTATAAATGTTCAATGTTTTCTGGGTACAAATGTTCAATCTTACACACACAAAACTCCTGTTTCAACATATTAAACAAATTAATGTGAGAACAAGACGACGTCATCAACTCTTTTATTCGTTTATGTGTTAATATTTGTGAAAGCATTTTACACCAAATGAATTAAAGATTCATAGTTCCGCATTCTTCATTATAAGTTGCTATTTTAAATCTTTGATTAATGTCATCTTTGATCAGATATGACAGTAAAGATTTTATATTTTCTTGTTATTTTTTATCTTTTGACGAAACATTTTTCCTAGAGCCTCGGGCTCTGATTTAATGCCTTTAAAAAGATAATAATACTAATTTGTTAAAAATATATTTAGAAATACATTTTTTATTATATTTCTTTCATTTTGTGAAATTATATCTAAGATGATAAATTTGAGGGGAGACATTTAATTACAACAAAAAAAAGTTATGTTAATAAAATACAACAATTTGTGTGTGTGACCGACGCAACCCTGATTTTGTAAAATTGAAAATCTTTGTCAAAGTCATTATATTTATGTATATATGTATATATACATGTTTTTATAATAAAATAATTTATTTACAATTTATACCTTTAAATGTGATATTTTTATGGGACGTGCAGGTAAAAACATTACTGTAACAAGCTTATTATTGTTATATCAGACAGAGGACACATAAAATCGGGTATTTCCAAAACATGGTTTATCGGAAATTTCCAAAGTGATTCATTTAACTTTCAACGGCAACGGCTGAGGAACAAGGAGTAAGTAGGTAAGGACTAAATGTTTTAATTAATACTATTATTTCCAGTATTTACAAGTTCATCCCCACTGTGGTACTTCAAAAATCATCCCATTCCCCCCCCCCCCTCCATACTTATAATTACGTTTTAAAAATACGATAGATAAAAAATAGCTGAATAATATTTATATATAGCATCATGACGAGGTCATGACGAGGCTATTTTCTTATCCAACATTGACATTAGTATATTAGCTTTATTTAAATAATCTCAGCATGACTGTTTTCTGTGGTGTACATTATGAAAGACACAATTATATCATTAAATACTTCATGGGTACTTATAAAAAAGTGAGTTACACAGGGAAATTTGTATATATTATACATAAGTATAAAATTCGCCTCATGAACCAATACACATAATAAGGGCACAATTTCTGAAAGGATTTTTCTTTTTTAAAAAATATTTTAAAATTTATATATATATAAAAATTGAATTTTTGAAAAAACTTTTTAGGTCGTACATTTGTGGAACTGAAACTTAACCATATCAAATGGCACAGTTCGTTAAGTCTCTAGTAGCTTGTGTATTAGTTTTAAATACTTTACTGATAAATCTAGTATAAGACGTGTTAAATTGCAACTACAAACTGTTTTCTTTTTCATTAACATCCCGAACATAAATGAAGCATAATTAAATGTGAATATAAAAACTTGAATGTGCCTAAGTTCACTCCAAATCGTAGCTACAAATATTAACCATAATTATAATCCTTTTCTAGCGTATATAGAATATATAACTGCATCAATTATATATTTCGATTTGTATGATTCTTCAACTTTGTTCTTCATTTTGAAAGTACTGATATTGATTGTTTTCTATTTATATTTATAAAATATTGAAGCAATACTTGTGACTATGTTTAGCATCTATCTCATACTCTTTAAAAAATTTATAAAACTGTCACTGTATTTAGTATTGTTTCAGCGGGTACTAATGTACGATTTTCTATGAGCGGACAATATTGAAATTGTTTAGTTTTAAACGAATGTATTTTTAATATAATAACAAGGGAATGGTTTTCGTTCATCGTAAGTTAATTCAAAAATCTCACCAGTGACAATTCTAAAAGGAATCTTCCTTTTACAAATATACCTCTTAACAATCTTGAAAGCCGCGTAGTTCATAACACTAATGTTAGCCAACATACTTCAAATAAAACTATATTGCCTTAAGCTTTTCAATAAATTACGAGACACATAAGTTAGAGCTACATTGTAAATACTACACAAGTAAACAATACAGCTAGGACCTTCGTCGGTACAGTTAAAGAACACAAGTATTTAGATTTAATAATTTAAATTTTTTGCTAAATGATTAAAGAAAATATGAAAAAAAAGATGTCGGAACGAAATTATATTTTATAAATACATGTTTGAATACGAGAGAAGGGAGTATAAAAGATACATTTATCATCATGACTGTAAAAAGCTAATTATAATTACGTGACATTCTGAATTGGTTACAATTTATACAGAAACAACTTACAAAATCGTTGTATTGGTCTTTTTTCAAAGTTTATCCAATCATGGGCATTTCTCGTAGATATAATACCAGTAACAGCAATTTTTAAAAATTCAGTCTTGTTTAGCGCAGTTTAAGTGTTTAGAGCCGGGCTTGTTTATTTGAAATATACATAAGTTATCTTAAGCGACCTTGACTCAAATTTGTAGGCTTTTAACTAAATGTCGGAAATATATGCATAATTAATATGTGCAATCATTTTGGGCTTCAATTGTATTGTGCAAGTAGGGTATACAAAGTCAAGCTTGCCAAAATAAAGTTGGCCCGAGCTTAAATTTTAACAGACTCGAGGCCTCATCTTAAATAATTGATTAATTGACGTAATATGTCTGTAACAAAATTAAATCTCTAAGAAAATTCGAAAGTCTGTCCTATTTATAATTTTTTTCCTAAAGGTTAGAAGATTAAACAACTATTTTTGTACTTGTTTGGTTTTCTATATTAAATATACATTTTTTGACAATAATGTTTCAGAGTCAGTCGACGATGGTTTGATAATCCGTATTATGCTTCCGCTTGATAAAACTGAAAGACAAATTGCTGTTCAAATAACTGACGTTAACGGAGATGACCTTCAAGTAAAGCAGGTATTTCAACTCAAGATGTTTAAGTCAATCGATGCAGCACACACGTAGCGAACTAGTATACTTTTTTATAAAAAAATGGTTCATATAAACTACATTCAAGAAAGCAATTATTTTATCTTTTTAAGCAACATTCATTCAGAAGCTATGTGGATGTTCTAAATCAGGTAATTTTACAAGTATTCTAATAAAGATATCGTACATCAGACATAATATTAAAACACACCATTCAACTAAATTTATGTAAAGTGCATGCTAAAAAACATCTCATCATAGGAAATAAGTATTTACGAGTATCATTTCAAAATCTGCTGAATTTATAAATTCTACTATATATATATATATATATATATATTGTGTATTGTAAACATAAATGTCTTGTCCTAGTGAGCTTCTTTCATTGAAAAATGTCATGACAAAAATGAATATAACAGTAGAGTATTTCAATTTAGTTAATTTTAATCTTTATTTATTTTTTTTTTTATTAATTTCCAAAAAAAATTTTTTTTCTTAATTTTTCTTTAAAATATTTGTTTTGTTTCTTTTACTAATTTGATTGTTATAAATTTCATTTTAAAGGTAAAGAATTCAATTCTAAAATCGGTTGGAATAAATAGTCCAGACAAGTACACGATGATTGGCAAGGTTGATGGCGGCGCGTTTAAGGAAATGGCTGACAATAAATACTTCACTGAGTACACAGACTATGTCACAAAGGGTGTAATAAGTTTTAGGTCGCGATAGTTTGAGCAAAATTTACTAGATACTTCAAGTATTAAATTACTATCCAACATTGAGGAAAATTGCTGCCGCAGGACAAAGATCAAGTTTATGCTCCATTTATGAATTTTTCACTTGACTTTTGACCAAAACCCTAAAATCTTATTAGCTAATTGAATTTTTCAACAACAGTGTTTATATCCATGGTATTAAAAATGTAAAATGTACAGGTGAGTGGTTTATATCCAATTTAACACCACTTCGTATAAGTGTAAAAGGAAGAACTAGTTAAAGCTTTGAGTAGAAATCCACGTGCTTGACAGTAATTTTTTACTCCTTGTAAAAACAAACACGATATGACTTGCGTTGTAACATATGCCACAGACTTGCTGATCACATATAGTGCAAAGAACTCGGAAGGGGAGAATGAGAGAACGGACACAAACAGCAGCACCAAGTAATGAAAAAAAATGAGGTAAAAGGGTGAAAAAAACCAAAGCGGTTGTTGCTACCTCAACCCCATCTTTACCACCATTCCTTGCTAACCTTAAACTGTGATTAGCCCACCCTAGGGTTAATCATGTTCAGAAAAAGTGGGGAAAGAAGTGGCAGAAAAAAAATATTTTTTTTAAAAAACGAGTTCCTTCTGAGGCTTGAACCCAGAGCTTTCTGCATGCAATTAGAAAATGATAACCACTAAACTACCAATCATATGTTATTCTGAGAATAAACAACGAAGTGAACGCAAGAAACATTGTTGTAATGTCTCACACGCTTTTTTCTGTTGATCATAATACACTTTCCCACTGTGATCTTTCGACCCCAGCAAGGTCATTTGTCATGCTCATTTACACAAGCTCGTTGAAGTGAATGTTACAGTGTTGGAAATGTTAATGTTTGAGTGAATAAATATCATTGCACAGTGTGCAAATAATTGAAGAAATGGATACAGGCTGAAATAGTTAATGGTTCAGTTCAAGAAGTATGGACAATGTATCTAAATGAAGATGGAATTTAAATATGAATTCATTTACTTTGTTCCATCTCTTTACTTATTATTAGAAAATGTGGTTTCTAGACGTATTTTTAAAAAAAGAAACTGATGCATTATTAGCAGAAAATCTCTTAAATTCTGGAAACTCAGGTTCATTAAAATGGCAGTGAAATTGAAAAAAATTTTCTACACCATGAGCACCAGTTATATTTTCAATCGATAGCATATAACTGAAATCTATGTGGAGTTCAAATTGTGCATAGTTAGAAATAAAATGTTACGTTTTCTTTACTTGAAGATCGTTATTATCATTTCGTTTGTTCTCAACAAAACGAACACACAAATTCATGTATATATATAAATATATATATATATATATATATGTAAAAATGAATACATTTTTTAAAATTATTGCAATTACAATATTGAAACACACTCTCCTATCTTCTGCAATCGTAATACAACATACTTTCGATTGAATATAAACATATCTATTATGATAGCTTTTTCATTTTTTGAGGATTTATTTGGGGTTCTTATACTTAGTTGTCTTCATTTTTTTTTGTAGTTATTATTTATGTTTATTAATATGGCGGGATATCGTAAAAACGTAACAACCTTTGTCTCACCAATGTTTAGCAAGTTTGTCGATTTTAAGTTACAATTATATTTTCTCTTATAAAGTTATAAAAATGGTTTACTACCAAACCGAAGCTAAGTCACCTTCAATAAAATTGATGAAATTAAGATTTTATTTATAGATCCTGCAACTAAGAGAGGTGACTGCTCCAAAATAACCCTTTTAAACAAAATATACAAACTAATGATTAAACCTTTCGTTTATAGTCATTTGTGTATTTTTTTATTAGAACTCTTTTTGCTCTGTGGATCCTGAATATGACCCACCATAACCCACCCATTCTGCAATGATTTTACCTCATCAACTACACACGTTCTACGGTGATTTAATGAAACTGTGTTTTTATTACAGCTTTCATGAACTGAATGTGCTAACGGATACATTAATTTACCTTATCTGAAATAGTGAGGTTAACATAATTTCCCATTGTATTTCAACTTCAAAAAAAAAATATACTTTTTTAGCCAAAAAGTCTGATCCTTTTAAAATCATATAGAATTTGATGAAACTTATTAATTTAGATTTCTGAACACTCAAAAACCCAGAAAATGTTAACGTGCTTAAAATTTTTTTTTTCCTTTTGCGTGCATGCATACTTTGGGAACTTGATATCCATAATCGATTTCTTTATGTGATCTAGTTTTACAAATTGTTCCACTGGTTACACACTGTGCTACAAAGGTATAAATTCCACTCATTAATTCACAATAAAACTTTAACATGTGTTATAGAAAACACTTTTATTCATATTTGAATAATCAATTTCAGCGAAATAAATGGCAAATACTTTCTCTGTTTAGTGAAATAAAGTTTTAAAATGCATTTTTATAATAGGTAATTTGTGTTTAGTTTCAACAATTGGTATTTTCTAAGCTCATCAGTGGCGATAAAAAACTGATATTTAGAGTAACCATTTTCCTCTAATTCCTGTAAAGTTGTTAATGGAGGATATTTTTATTTTACAGGGTAAACTATAAGGTATACAACCGATTTTCTCTCATATTTCATGTACGTTAAGCCTTTAAATGATTGACAAGAAACGATTGAAAGGCTTGTTATTCATAGTCATAAAAATGATTGTTTTATTGTTGTATAATGTAATATTCTTCTTCTCATAAAATCATTAAAATATTCGCTTTTACATACA
>MUZC01002181.1:0-13698 GCA_002072015.1 Radix auricularia
AGAGACAAGGGAGACACAAAGTGTGAACCTACCGTAGAGACAAGGGAGACAAAAAGTGTGAACCTACCGTAGAGACAAGGGAGACACAAAGTGTGAACCTACCGTAGAGACAAGGGAGACATAAAGTGTGAACCTACCGTTGAGACAAGGGAGACATAAAGTGTGAACCTACCAGAGAGACAAGGGAGACACAAAGTGTGAACCTACCGTTGAGACAAGGGTGACATAAAGTGTGAACCTACCATAGAGACAAGGGAGACACAAAGTGTGAACCTACCGTTGAGACAAGGGAGACATAAAGTGTGAACCTACCGTAGAGACAAGGGAGACACAAAGTGTGAACCTACCAGAGAGACAAGGGAGACACAAAGTGTGAACCTACCGTTGAGACAAGGGAGACATAAAGTGTGAACCTAGTGTAGAGACAAGGGAGACACAAAGTGTGAACCTACCAGAGAGACAAGGGAGACACAAAGTGTGAACCTACCAGAGAGACAAGGGAGACATAAAGTGTGAACCTACCGTAGAGACAAGGGAGACATAAAGTGTGAACCTACCGTAGTGACAAGGGAGACACAAAGTGTGAACCTACCGTAGAGACAAGGGAGACATAAAGTGTGAACCTACCGTAGAGACAAGGGAGACATAACGTGTGAACCTACCAGAGAGACAAGGGAGACACAAAGTGTGAACCTACCAGAGAGACAAGGGAGACACAAAGTGTGAACCTACCAGAGAGACAAGGGAGACACAAAGTGTGAACCTACCGTAGAGACAAGGAAGACACAAAGTGTGAACCTACCAGAGAGACAAGGGAGACACAAAGTGTGAACCAGAGAGACAAGGAAGACACAAAGTGTGAACCTACCGTAGAGAAAAGGGAGACACAAAGTGTGAACCTACCGTAGAGACAAGGGAGACACAAAGTGTGAACCTACCGTTGAGAGAAGGGAGACACAAAGTGTGAACCTACCGTAGAGGCAAGGGAGACACAAAGTGTGAACCTACCGTAGAGACAAGGGAGACACAAAGTGTGAACCTACCGTAGAGAAAAGGGAGACACAAAGTGTGAAACTACCATAGAGAAAAGGGAGACACATTAGTGAACCTACCGTAGAGAAAAGGGAGACACAAAGTGTGAACCTAGCGTAAAGAAAGGGAAGTCACATAGTGTGAACCCACCGTAAAGACAAGGGAGACACAAAGTGTGAACCTAGCGTAGATACAAGATAGACACAAAGTGTGAACCTACCGTAGAGACAAGGGAGACACAAAGTGTGAACCTACCGTAGAGACAAGGGAGACACAAAGTGTGAACCTACCAGAGAGACAAGGGAGACACAAAGTGTGAACCTACCAGAGAGACAAGGAAGACATAAAGTGTGAACCTACCAGAGAGACAAGGGAGACTCAAAGTGTGAACCTACCAGAGAGACAAGGGAGACACAAAGTGTGAACCTACCGTAGAGACAAGGGAGACACAAAGTGTGAACCTACCGTAGATACAAGCGAGACACAAAGTGTAAACCTAGCGTAGAGAAAAGGGAGTCACATAGTGTGAACCTAGCGTAGATACAAGGGAGACACAAAGTGTGAACCTAGCGTAGATACAAGGGAGACACAAAGTGTGAACCTAGCGTAGAGAAAAGGTAGTCACATAGTGTGAACCTAGTTTAGATACAAGGGAGACACAAAGTGTGAACCTAGCGTAGAGAAAAGGGAGTCACATAGTGTGAACCTAGCGTAGATACAAGGGAGACACAAAGTGTGAACCTACCGTAGAGTCAAGGGAGACACAAAGTGTGAACCTACCGTAGAGACAAGGGAGACACAAAGTGTAACCTACCAGAGAGACAAGGGAGACACAAAGTGTGAAACTACCGTAGAGACAAGGGAGACACAAAGTGTGAACCTACCGTAGAGACAAGGGAGACACAAAGTGTGAACCTACCGTAGAGACAAGGGAGACACAAAGTGTGAACTAACAGAAAAAAAAGATTTAACGGTTTTCTTTGACGCTGTAGTACCATCATGGGTTATTGAAACTACTAGGCCCATTATCACACGCTAATTAGCTCTGGATTGTTACATATCACCCAATGTAATCTGTTGGTAATGGTAAAGACAAGGTGATAGAATCAGTGGGTGGTGAAGGGAGGGATAAGTGATGACATGGGAGAAAGAAGAAGAAAGGGATCTGCCATGGAGCCTGATATTCCCACACTGACCCATTCAGACGCTTCATATTCCCACACTGACCCACTCAGACAATTCATATTCCCACACTGTCCCACTCAGACGCTTCATATTCCCACACTGACCCACTCAGACAATTCATATTCCCAAACTGACCCACTCAGACGCTACATATTCCCACACTGACCCACTCAGACGCTACATATTCCCACACTGACCCACTCAGACGCTACATATTCCCACCCTGACCCACTCAGACGCTACATATTCCCTCCCTGACCCACTCAGACGCTACATATTCCCTCCCTGACCCACTCAGACGCTACCATATGGCGCGAGTTACAAAAGACCCCCAATTAGAACTGGGAAAGCTCCATTATATGAAAAGAAAATTGCTTCCTGATGTGATTTCTCCCCCTGTCAACCCTCCACACTCTCTCTTACACCCCCACCCCCACAGGGCGACCATTAAATGACGTCATATCATGCTAGGATGTAAATAAATCTATTATGTTTTTTTGTACGTGAGCGCGTGTTATGTGTGTTTGCGTATATGCGGAGAGGCGTCAATAAGGGTTTATGTGTTTGGACGAGTGTGTGAGTGAAAAGTGAGAGAGGCGTGTAAACAAGAGGCGTTTATGTATGTGTGAGCGTGGAGTGAGAGAGGCGTGTAAATAAGAGGCGTGTAAGTATCTCTACTCTGTGCTTATCATTATTTCTCACTAATACGACACACATCTTATCTTATCTTATATGTTACAGACGCTCCTTCTGTACAGAAGATTATTGCGTCCTACGTATTTCTATGGTTTGTGTTTAGTCCTGTATTCTTACTAGAGTTTTAAAAGATGATAAAGTGGAGGCTTTCCTGGTTTCTTCAGGCAACCCATTCCACGCCCGAATACCGGACGGAAAGAAAGAAAACTTGTATGTGTACATATCAGACTATTCAACATGGGGTGGACTATTTATTTATGGTCCATTTCAAAATATATTTAGGATCATTTCCCGTTTACTTTTATTATCAATTTCAAAGATAAAATTATTATTTATTGCATCTTATATACACTATCCGTTTTACTATACAATTATGTACATATAATTTAACTTTTCCAATTTATATTTATAATCTATTTAACTATATATTCATAATCTTTTTAAGTATATATTTTACACGTATAAAATCAATAAAAGTAGGTACTATCATGACCTAGCCCTTCAAGTATCATTCACCAACACTGAACAGAGGTTTTAAAACCCTTGGAGGATCGAAAGGGAAGGGAAAGAACTTGTCCAATTTAGTCTTTTGGGTTTTAAGATTAATGCCGGAAATGATGAGCTACCACGTGACTGGTCCAACACAATTATAATCTATTGATTTCCCGAGGTCCTTGCTGACACTGATAAGGTTGCTCTAATTTAAAGTTGGAAAGAGGGAAAAGGGATGGGGTTGTTTGGGGAGGGGGTGGAGGTGGAATCTTAGAACAGAGGGGGCAAAACTCTCTTTCATCATTCTTCTAATCGTTCTTTTGTATCTGTGAACGTTTTATGACATGATTATTTAGTGTAAGAAAGTTCAAATGACGTTATTGTAATGAATACATACCAAAGTTAGACCATAGGAGGTTACATGATCAATGTTAAAGTTAGTGAAGGTGAGGTAATGAGGCAACCATAGGAGATATGGAGGTGAGATAATGAGGCAACCATTGGAGGTATGGAGGTGAGGTAATGAGGCAACCATTGGAGGTATGGAGGTGAGATGGTGAGGCAACCATAGGAGATATGGAGGTGAGATAATGAGGCAACCATTGGAGGTATGGAGGTGAGGTAATGAGTCAACCATTGGAGGTATGGAGGTGAGATGGTGAGGCAACCATAGGAGATCTGGAGGTGAGATAATGAGGCAACCATAGGAGATATGGAGGTGAGATAATGAGGCAACCATTGGAGGTATGGAGGTGAGGTAATGAGGCAACCATTGGAGGTATGGAGGTGAGATGTGAGGCAACCATAGGAGATATGGAGGTGAGATAATGAGGCAACCATTGGAGGTATGGAGGTGAGGTAATGAGGCAACCATTGGAGGTATGGAGGTGAGATGGTGAGGCAACCATTGGAGGTATGGAGGTGAGATAATGAGGCAACCATTGGAGGTATGGAGGTGAGATGGTGAGGCAACCTTTCGAGGTATGGAGGTGAGATAATGAGGCAACCATAGGAGGTAACATGATCAATGTTAAATTGAGTGGAGGTGAGGTAATGAGGCGTTCAATTTTTTATAAGTCACCTCAGAGCAGTGGTGTAGCTAGAGCTTTTGCCGCCCGGGGCGGTCTCCAATATGCCGCCCTTTTAGGGGCTGCCCATAAATGATGTCACGCACCGGGGGGGGGGGGGGAGTCACACATTTGATGTCTTTCAAAACGCGCAACTTTAAATAAGAGCTACACTGAAATATATGATTACCCAAATTTTATTCAATGACGTTTTACGTGGTTTCACACGTGCTACGATGTTTGAGTGCAACCTTAAACTAAAAACATATTTTAATGACCAAACAAACAAAAAATATTTTAAACATGCTCATTTTCCATTACAAAATACCGCTTGTATTTGGGGGGGGGGGGGAATTTGTCACGTCACATTGAGGAATGGGTCTAAGTTTTCGATTCGTGACGTCGTATGACGAGGGTCCGGGGCACGGGGGTGAAAAATCAGCCGAAATCACGTGACGTCATTTATGGACGGCCTCTTTATTAAGTTAATCATATGAGGGTTTTATAAATTAATAAGCATGAATAAATAATTGTAATTGAAACGAAGTACATTGTAAAAGGTGGGGAACAATTTTACCATTGCATGCCCTATTTATGTAAGCAATAATAAAAAAGGCTGCTTAAATGATAAACCTATAAATACGCATTAAAAAATACAAGATAATTGTTTTGAAGGCCACGATAAAGTTATAGGGTCACAGGTCCCCCCACCCCAAATGAGACAAAAGATATTCCAAATTCACACAAAAATGAATATGCTTTTATTTTTATAAATATATGATTTTTTAATAAAAAAAAATTGTATACATCAGTATGTAAACATATTTTTTTATTATTTATAAATTTACTTACACACCTAACTTTCACAGTCGTAAAATCGTTTATTATGTTATCAAAATTTATATTTTTTGTAATATCATGTTCTATGGACAACATTGCAAGATTTTGTAGTCTTAAATCACTTATTGTGCA
Source organism: Radix auricularia (assembly GCA_002072015.1). NCBI lineage: Eukaryota > Metazoa > Mollusca > Gastropoda > Lymnaeidae > Radix > Radix auricularia. The sequence goes on from MUZC01002181.1 coordinate 5,445, forward strand.
GCGAAAATATTTTTTTTTTCAACTTCAGTTTGGAGAAGCTCCTTTCACAACTAGATACACTAAAAGCATTTGTGGAAAAAAAATTATAAGCAAAATTGTAATGTTGGATAAAGATTTTTCCAATATTTACTGTTAAATATATTTTAATAGATCAAGGGGGTATTTCCCCTCTTTTTGTAAACATAATGCCTCTTCTTGTAGTGTAGGTACAGCCAGGGCTGGTCTTAGGCTCCTGCAATCTATGAGGTCGTAGTGGGCCCAGCGCTTTCATAGGCCCAACCTATCTTAATTTTCACTTATTATCCTTATTAATACCTTATCCCTACCCAAACTGTGGCCCACGCAATCAGTTTCGCATACTAAGCTGCATAGGGGGGCAATAGCTAAGACCGGCCCCGTGTACTGCCATAAAAACCTGGATCCTTTCTCTTTCAATCTCGAAAATTTCTTTATCAATGTAAATAAAAAAATTTAATTGATGTTCAAATTCTTTATTTATAATCCTAGATGGTATAGTATTATACACGAATATTTTCTTGCAACGACATGTAACTCATCACCTCGTTCTTTTATTTTCTTTTATAATTACATCTATGGATAAAAACATTTCTTGTTGTACTTCTTGCTACAAAGATAGAACCTTGTCTTCTGAATTTTCCCCACTCATATTTTTCTCCTTTTAACTTGGTATTTAGTCGATATCTCCAACTCTCTGTAACAGCGTTCTGAATTAGCACATATCTTTGTTTCATCAAATGAGTTCCCATAAATTGAGACACCATAGAAAAGTAACAGATAGCCATGAACTGAGTAAAATTCCAGCATCTGTTCATGTTTTATTAGTTACTTCTGATGTCAATTTTCCAATACCCTTGAAATTTTTAAGTATGTCTTTTTCAGAATTATTTATGCTATTGTGGAGTGAATTAACGGAGAAATAAATAATCGTTCATTTTTAATGAATAACCGTTAATTAATGAAAAATACAAGCCAGTCTATAAGTGTTACTTTAATGCAGTAAAAACAAAGTAAATTTAATTTTTAATAAGTTACCTTACACTAATTTTATAAAACCTGAAACATTAATATAATTTACTACTTGCAATTTAAGCACACTATTTGAACCAATATGTCATGTATGTACTTGTTAGCGCATCAATCCGTGAATGTCAAAATTCCACGCTAAAACTGTCGTGCGATATTAATACTACATATATTCGGACCAGCGGTGATGTGTTGCTTTTTGTGCAGTTTTATTATAAAAGCGCCATCTGTGACGTATACCGTTTAATTTTGCAAACAAATAGTTACCTTTTTGAGCGATCTTAACTTTTTAAAACTGTTCTGCGCTAGGTATAACAATCACTATGCAATCAAACAAATGTTGCACAAATCCGTTAATTTAAACTAAAAATTGAGATTCTTTTTGTTTTTCTATGGTTTTCCACCTTCAAAAGAAAAGGGGTGGTTTTTGGAAATGCCCACAAATGCCGCCCTTTGAATGAATGCCGCCCGGGGCGGACCGCCCCCTCCACCCCCTAGCTACTCCACCGCCTCAGAGATCAGATGAAGAGAGTTTTGTTTTGAATAAGAAGCAATGTACCCAAAGTAAATATGTGTCACGTATATTCTACTTTTTGATTGGATAGATCAATAAATTGATTTTGAAAAAAGCCCCATCCTCACCCATATTGAAAAAATATTCTGGCCTTGAGTACGGGAGACTTATATAACAAATAAATATAGTGTCAATGAAGATAAGAGTCTCACAATTTAGGAAACATTTCTTTTGATTTTTAACGTAGCTAATGTGTAACGTATTGTAATTTATGTGGTTATTATGATATGAATGTTTACTTAATGTATGTTATTTTATCCATGTAAAGCGCCGTGGCCCCGGTTCCTTGCTGGGTTAAAGCGCTATATAAATTACCAATTTATTATTATTATTATTATTATCAAACGAAAATCGGAAATTCGAATTGATTTCGGTTTTGAAAACGATTAAACCATAACCGCCATGAATTTGGCTTTCAAGATTTCTACAAATAAAATTTAATTGTAGACATTCAATTTGCTTTATTAAATTATTATTGACCGTATTTTTATAGTTTACTCTACCACCGGCTACATTCTTAATGCAAAATGCAATGATATCTATAATAGAATTATGGCCAGAAGACGGGATTATTACTTTATTAAAATCTAAAACAATAAATTCATTATATGCTACCTATAAATTTGGTTTCTCTTGTTAATATGTTACCTATTTTCTTTTTACCTTAATCTGTTAGTCGCTAATTATAGTTAATACATTTACCTTAAATTGAATTTATTTTATTAAGCTATTCAATATTTAATCAGTTTAAATTTGAAATATGGCGGCGTGGCGCTAATCGCTAGAAGTAAACACGAAATTGTCGTAGAAAATCCTTTAATTAACTTCATATCTTTATAATTTCAAATTATTAATTTCTATCAGTAGGTTACATTTGTTTTATTTTAAAAATTTGTAAATATACTAATCTTATTAAATTTTTTAAAAATTGTAATCCAAATTTGTATTTTTAAAGTATTTTCTAAATATTTGGCATTCGGCTTTTTGCCTGGGCACTATTTGCCGAGGCGAATAGTTCTGAAAAACCTGATATCAGGCCTGGGCGAATGTCCGTATTGGTTTCCGGTTGGTCCCTAGTTGCTATATACTAGGTCACTGTTCTGAGGACGGGAACACTGTTGCTATGGACTGGGGAACTGTTGCAAAGGACTGGGACACTGTTGCTATCTACTAAGGAACTGTTTCTAAGGACTGGAGCACTGTTGCTATCTACTAAGGAACTGTTTCTAAGGACTGGAGCACTGTTGCTATCTACTAAGGAACTGTTTCTAGGGACTGGAGCACTGTTGCTATCTACTAAGGAACTGTTGCTAAGTACTGGAGCCCTGTTGCTAAAGACTGGCGCGCTATTTTTATAGACTGGGACACTATTGCTATGGACAGGGGCACTCTGTTGACTTCCCTTTAGCGCACAGAAAGCGTGCACAATTCAGATTTTATAAAAATAGAGTCTAAAAGTTTCCAGGGCTTTGCTGACATCGGTAATTTACACTAATTAACAGACGGAGACAAGTAGCACTCCACCATCTGCGCGCGCACCTCAGTGCTACCCTCTGGATATCCGGTTCCGACCAAATCTGATGTTACTCGCCCTTGGCTGTGATTATATTCCTGTAAGACTCGTTGACGTCTGCTTTCGTCGACGTGGCGTGGTGAAGTAATTGTCCTCGACATTTTGTTAACGCTGCCATCTGTTGCTGATGGCCCTCGACAAGTTTGGCTGGACCGCATTGTGTCAGAGTCTGTAAATGGTTGCACTATGATACCAAGGTGTCATGGTGTCTGGAGGTGATAGTGTCTAGATGATGGTGTCCTGGTTTATGGAGACGAAGGTGTCATAATGTCTGGAGGTGATGGTGTGATAATGTCTGGAGGTGATGGTGTCCGGAGGTGATGGTGTCATGGTGGCTGGTGGTAATGGTGTCATGGTGTCTGTAGGTGATTGTGTCATGGTGTCTGGAGGTGATGGTGTCATGGTGTCTGGAGATGATGGTGTCATGGTGTCTGGAGGTGATGGTGTCATGGTGTCTGGGGGTGATGGTGTCATGGTGTCTGGAGGTGGTGGTGTCATGATGTCTGGAGGTGATGGTGTCTTGTGGTGATGCTGCCATGGTGTCTGTTTAGAAGGGGTTTGTGTAATTAGTATCGTTAATCCACGCTTGTGATTTGTTCAGCCAATTCTCGCCAACTCACGAAAAGGAATATGTAAACAACCCACTTGTCCTTTTACCGGGTCGTTGTTTGATGAGCCAGCCTCTCCCCCTTTAAACCGTATCTAGTTCTGAGAGTCTCCGGTAATGTACCCGGTAGTCATGTCAAATAAACAAACCTTTCAATGTGGTTCTATAAATTACCTCAAGTAATGTTGATTTCAAGGGCAATAAAAAACTAAACAATTAAGATTTAGTTATTGTTATTTGATTAACAATTTTGAAAATAGTTAGTGCTTCCACACCAGTTATAATATTTTGAAAATAGTTAGTGCTTCCACACCAGATATAATGTTGTGACAAGTTGTTGGAAACTATTTCCCTATCAATATTTGTCCAGTTTTCCATTGATGTGAGTTTAAAGTCTGTGATATTCCTTGTTGATCCAACTCGTTCCAAACAGCTCTACAGTTTATGGTCTACCTCCCCTTGGTTCTGCTTTTCGTCAGCTGGGACTTCCGGTTGGCTTTTGTTTGCAGCTGTTTCATTGAAATGATCTTTTAGAAATGAAAATAATCAGCTTGAGCAGACGAGAGCTGTGTTTTGACCAGGAATTCACCGCTTAGCTAACTGGCAGACGAGAGTTGTTGTCTTGACCAGGAATTCACCGCTTAGCTAACTGGATTGGAGCCAAGATAGAGCTATACCCCCCCCCCCATCCCAGCCACGTTATGTCACACATCTGTCATGGCCCTGTACTATATATATTAACATTCTCATGTGCACAATACCCTTTCAATAACTAAAATTACATAATATGTAAATTTCATTATCATAAGAAAGAAAAAAAAATTACGTCGACAGGAGGAATGTTTTTGAAATTTTATACGAAACTTTCACCTTGTTTTATGTCTGATGAGAAGTAGAAAATGAAGTGAAAAGAAACTTCAAATCTTTCAGAGAATATGACAGCCTAAGAGCATTTAAATGCATATAATATAATATAATATAATATAATATAATAGGAATTTAGACAAATCAATCGCGCCTTTGTATTTCAATCACAATTACTCATATATTTTCTGCAATTATCCCATTGTAATAATAATTTTTAAAAACCTGTAAAAAACCAAGTATTTCACAACAAATCCTTTATAAACGAGACATAACTATAAGTAGTCTAGGTTCATTATAATACGCAGGGCAAAACAATCAGAAAATACAAAATTCTAGTGATGTCTCGTAAAACGTGTTTAATATAATGCGCACTGATTGTGAATATATTTTTTTAAAAGTAATGTCAATGTAATGCGCACCTTATTGCGCGGCATGAAAGGTTGTTGAACATATTACCCATCACAACACTCTATCTCAAAATATTAACATGATATAAAGAGATAAATAAAATAATTTAAAAATTCAATAATTTAATTACTGTCCATTCGATCGATTTGAAATTTTGATACATCAATTTGATCATTGGCATGAGTCTGCCTGCACAATTTCAGCTCGCTAGCTTACGAGAAAGTGGGTTAAAAATCTATCCAAATGTTTTTCGGCAAGGTCGCACGGTCGGTCGGTCGCACGGCTCAGACACCACAAGTTAATATAAAGGATTTAAAAATACAATTATTGTACATTTTTTCGGAATGGTTCCAGCTTTAAGAAAATCAAATTTGATATTTTAATTTTTTTAAAAGGTATTAAGTGCGATGCTTAAAAATAACAATAATAAATAACTCCTAAGTGAAGATATTTGTGTTACCTCTGATTTTCTTAATTGTTTGGACCAAATACCTCTACAGGGTTCTTCATTTCTAAAACCGGAAAACGTCACAGCTCATTTTGTAATGTTCTTTTTTTAGATTACATTTTAGCGGAACAAACTTTTGAGGCATAAATGTAGTCAAATCACTCAAATCAGTCAAATTGTGTTCTCAAAATGGTTAGCTTAGTAAAATTACGAAATTGTTTATTATTTTGCAAGTCCAATAAGCTATCTTAAATTAAGGAAGAATTAAAATTTAGCTGATAAGATCAATCATTCTCAATATACATACATTCACGTATTGACTCGTATCTTTTATTTTTTTAAAATCAATTTGTCCTTACAAAAGATAAATTGAGATATAATATTTCTATTAATAGATTTCCGCCATATTATGAACATCCCTATTCGTTAAATATTTCCCGGAAACTTTTTACGTCTTCCATAGAACCAAAAAACTGTAAAAAAAAATTATTCAATTTCGCATCTACTTAAAATCTCTGTCGAAACAACACCGCAATTTGAAGCATGTGAAATCAAATGATAAAATTCAAAGTCAGGAGGCAAACAATTGTTATTCGACTATTCAATTCTGTGTGTTAACAATTGAAATTTATTGGCAAAAGTCATCACTTGGACCAGGAAGGCAACAACAGCTGGTCCACTGTGTTATTAATTAAAGCAAATCTTTCTCTGCGCCAGTTATCGAGTAAGAACGTAGAGAATATTAGAATCTTCAGGGAAATATTCGGACTAATTTGTGTTTGAGGTTGTTATTGCTTGTTGGCTCCTCCATGGAATCAGATTGCACTCTTTGCCCCCCNNNCCCCCCCCCCCGATATCGTATGCACCCATCAGACGTCACTGCCGTCCACGCCCGACGTGGGCACCCAGAAGTAGTTTAATTAATCCCAAGATGCCAGCGATGCAAGTGCTGGCATTGCACCAGATGAGCGTAACGAAGTTAAAAAGACAGTGGTTTTATTGTCCGTGGCCTATGAAAGGGACGGGAGGGTTGCCTTGATGTTTAAACACAGGTGTTGTTGTTGAGACAATTCTCTCGCCTGGTGGTATCCAAAACATTTAAAAACAAATATATTATTTTTGAGCTTCAAATTTAATTGTGAATTTCATAACGCAAATAATTTTTCTCAGAATTCCAAAATCGCTTCAAGAACAACAAGCATCTAACATGCCAGTATGAGATTATAAAATATTTAAGCTAAAGTAAAAGAACTAATATAATCTCTAACTAAAAATATCCGTGAACAGATCGACACAAGCCATTAAATAATGGGGGAAAAATCAACCTTGAAAATAAAAGATTTCAGCTAATACTAACACGCAACTAACGACCCTTTTAGCAGAACAATACTCAACAGAATTAAAGATGTCTGCGATGATCTCCTGAGAGAAGAACAAGCTGTGTTCAGAAAAGGAAGAGCAAGGATTGACCAAATAGCAACACTCCGGATAATTAAAGAACAATCTATTGAATGTCAATCTCAACTCTATTCCACATGTGTGGATATTGAAAAGGCATTTGATAGCATTAATAGAGAATGAATACCAAACAAAATAACAAACATCATCAAAAATCTGTACGAAAACTTCAACTGCCAAGTAGTACATAGTAGTTGATTAACGGATGAACTCCATGTCACAACTGGAGTCAAACAATGATGCCTACTTTCACCACTTCTGTTCCTTCTGGTGTTAGACTGGGTCACAAAAGAAGCATATGCAAGCTCAGGAAAAGGAATCCAGTGAAACCTAATGCAAAAACTAGAGGACTTGGAATTTGCAGATGACTTGGCCATTCTGTCACACAGACTTCAAGACATGCAAGACAAACTCACAGCATTGAGCGAGACTGGGAAAAAAATTGAACTCAATATCAACATTAAAAAAAAAAAATTTGAACATTAACTACCAACAACATGGAGACATACAAGTAGCAAACCGTAGCTTGGAACAAGGAAACAACTTTGTTTACCATGGGAGTATGGTCAGTGTATCAGGGGGAACAGATGAGGACATCAAACGAAGAATAAATTTGGTGGAACAGGCTTTGGCCAATCTGACACAGGTCTGGAGCTCTACATACATCTCTGTCAAAACAAAAGTAAGGACCTTGAACACCAGCGTTAAAACGGTCCTATTGTAATGGATCCGAATCACGACGAACGACAGAGACAACAACAAAAAAAAAGACTCCAAACCTTTGTTAAGAGATACCTCAGAAATATTCTGACAACAAAACGGTACGACAAGGTCGAACACTCCAAGCTGTGGGAGAGGTGTGGTCAAAGAACATTAGAAAAAAACAGATCATAGAAAGAAAATGGAGAGGGATTTGACATACCCTTCGGAAAGATAACAGTAGGGCTAGGCAGGCCTTAGATTGGAACCACCAGGGCAAACGTCAGCGAGGAAGGCCCAAGCAAATATGGAGACGGAGAATGTTAGATGAGGCTGGAAGAACTGGGAAGAATTGAAGTGACTGGCAAGAGACCGTGTAGCGTTGCGAACTTTGACAGAGGCCCTATGTTCCACGAGGAACTCAAAGAACAGACGATGATGATAATGAACCAACCACCAGTTGGTGGAGTCGTGGAGCGACAAGTTGGTGGAGTCATGGAACGATTAGTTATTGGAGACATGGAACGATTAGTTAATGGAGTCATGGAACGATTAGTTAATGGAGTCATGGAACGA
>MUZC01002182.1:0-13855 GCA_002072015.1 Radix auricularia
TCCAAAATGTTAGGAACAAGTAGATTCTATGTATGCGAGAAAATATTTCGTCAGGAGATTTTCTCTGAAAAAATTAGACAGAACTCATTTATTTCGAAGCTTAAATTTCTGATTTCACAAACGTTTTTCTATGTGTAAGTTTGGTGATTTGGATATGTATATACAAAATCTTATGCAATTTTTTTTTCAAACATCGAAATACTTAATAATTGTTAATTTAAATAAAATTGTCTTTTAAATACGTTGCACTGTTGCACATATCTAAACAATAATTAGCAGGGAAGGATATTCTTAGTGTTAAGTCATCATTTGACAGTCTTTGTTGTTGCTGTATTGCAGAAATGAATATATGGCCTGCGTTCGTTACTTTTTCCGGAACTTTTGCCCACCGAGCAAAAGTTTTATTAACCCCTACTCTAGTATAAAGGATTTTTGAGATAAATTTCCAGCCAAAATTTTGAAGCTGAATAACGATTGAACGTTCAATTTTATCTAGTTATCATACAGAATGGGACTGCATAAAGCTTTTAAATAAAATACAAAACACACAAACTAATTGTGCAAGAAGAAAATAAGATTTATTGTCTTCTTGCATAATTAGTTTATGTATTTTGTATTTTATTTAGTGACTTTGATGTAGGCCTAACAGTAATTAGTGTTGCCCTCATTAACTATAGTTTATTAATAAATATAGTATTTACAAGAATATTCTTTAAATTTTTGCAAAAGTAATATACAAATGACTTCTGTGTAGCAATGATGAAAGACATCATCATTCACGATAATGATTTTCTCTAAATATATTTTTAAAAAGTAAATAGTGGTACATCGAAAGAGCCACTTTACAACTTCCCCCCACCTCCCAAACTTTTTACAATTTAACCAAAAGAAAAACCGTAATGAAAAATTTAATGACAGTGGAAAGATTATTTTTTAAACATTTATTTCAAAGTCATGTAAAGGTTATTGCTTTGCGATTAATCGCCAGCTTGTAGCTAAAATACAAATATAACAATGTAATGAAATATTTTTAAAACCTATAATTATTACACCTATATTTATTAAAAAATATAAATATTTTAACATATATTTATTTAACCTATATTTATGTTGACTGTTAATTAGAAAACAAAATTGAAAATGTGTTTTATTCTGCTATTTAAGATTGTATGCCCTAAAAAGAAGAAATGAGAATTGAGTACGGGTTGGAGACACATATGCTTATCTCTCCAACTTCACTCTTAATTCCTATGATTTCTCTTTTTTTAAATTGAAAATTTAAAAAAAAATACATTTGAAACTGCAAGTAAATGCCACATAGCTAGTGCTCGACTAACGACAACCGACTGGTGGTAACTCGTTTTGAACATAATTTGAGTAGGGTATGGATACAATGTTATGGAGTGATGGTATGAAGATATGTAAGTTAAATTTTATAACACATTTCTTAAAACATTTTTATAAATTATAATTTTGGGTGTGAAAGTATTAACAAAAGTATCTTTGCATATTAATACAATTCAGGCAGAGATAAATCTTACATTTAATATGGAAAGTGAAACCGAATGGTCTTAGGCTGCATACGTCTTATTGTTTACGCTGTAATAGCTAATTTCACGTAACTATTTCAAATCAGCTAGATATAAAAAATAGAGCTCTCGTTATCAAAAGAGCTTTACCATAAAATGTTTCATTTGTGAGATAGGCGTCAACAAATTAATTTGAATTAACTTATTTAATGTTTTAAGGCAGAGAATTGCTAACAATTAAAAATTTCAAGAGAGACGAAAAATTCCACATTTGAGCAATGCGATTTACATATTTCGTATTAACTACTAAATACCATGTCAGTTATGCCATGTATGGCACCCATGTTTGTTCATCTCTCAGCTTAATATTCTTAGTTGGTCATAGGTAGTTCGTATTTTGTATGTTTTTTAAAAGCCACATATTCATAAAATTATATAAAGTAACTCCATTTTAAATAATTAATTAGAATTTAGATATTTTGTTATTTTTAATAAATAAAAATTAAAAAGTAAAAGATCAATTGTTATTTTTCTTTATTATTTTTTTTTTTAACAATCTGATTTTGAATTTGTATTTACTATTTACATTTTATGCAGACAGATTCAAACAGTCACACTGCAACAAATCCTTACATGACTCATTTTCCCAGTCACAGTGAACAGCTTGAAAGGTTAAAAGGATAAAATTTCCATAAAGAAATGTAAACCAAAAATTGTAGAAATGACAGAAACAGTTAGGTTTAATATCAAATTAAATCCAGGTCAAGTCACATGTAAATGAATGATAAGTAGCAAGTCATGCATTAGAAAACTGAGCCATCAGCGCACCAAAACATTCTTACATTCTCACAAATCTGTAGAATTTATAGCACAAGAAAAAAAAACATGCATCTTGACATTATTTTCAGTGTTGATTAACCCCATTTAGTTCAAGTTTGTTTAATTCCTAAAACCTGTGCAAAAATAACTCGTAGTGTCTTCATCAATCCTGAGATATATACCTTCAATCTAAAAAGACAACTAAATAGATCCACACCAATCATAGACGTCGCGCTAGGAATTTTGTCGGGTTGATGGGGGGGGGGGGTAAGAATTGTGTGGTCACGTCAAAACACGCAATTCTAAGCAAAAGTTCCCCTTAAGTATTCGATTTCTTACTATGTATTTTATGACGTTTTGTATGGATTCACCCGTGTTACAATACATTCTAAAATAACAATAACGTTGTAAGAAACATTCACACTTTCAAATAGACAATACCACTTTAAGGAGGGTGTTGTCAAAACTATGATAAGAAATATTATAGGGGGGGTCTAATTTTTTGTGACAAAGTGTAACGAAGGGGGAGGGGGTAAAAAATCAGCCAAAATCACGTCATTTATGCATGGCCCTCACTGACAATGCCATACATGTTTAATTTTTAATTAAATTTAATTTAAGTTAAGGGCCGAAAAAACGTCTTTTATATTAGATAAGACTAACAAAATAATCCTGTAATAGCTAAAATAAACATACATTAATGCATTTAATAAATTAATAACGTAAGTTCTCTCGAAAAAATTAAATATTGCTGTGAAATATTATACATGTAGAAACTATAGAATTACCAAAGATAGATATCAGAATTCTTTTTAACCTACTTAAAATAGAAAGAGAAAAAAACAAAACAAAAAACAAAACAAAACCGAGCAGTAGTGCAAAAGCGGGATTCCGAAATGCTGTTATAAGGTTTTGGGGGCGACTGCGGCATGTCAGGAAAACATTATAGAGCTATAAGGTTTTCCCTGACATGTCAATGTTGTTACTTGTGTTTGGTGCGGTGCGGTGCGCACGGTATGAAAATGTATGACGCAATAGTTTGAACGTGACGTAGTGAGAAGGCAGTTGTTGTTGAGAGAGAGATAGACGTCGGTTGGTATATGGAGGAACCTTCGACCTGCAGTACACAAGGGATACACGAGTTGTAGCGTTGCCCACAGTTCGTCTGTTGGACTGAGAATCGTTGATGTAATGTTAAGACGCATCGAGTTGTAATACGATTAATAAAGCTTGCTGTTAGTACAAGGACTTTGTGTTCGGTCTTTGTGCGCAGGTTGGCGGTGAAGTAACGATCATAACCCCTAGACATCCCCGACACGGCATCTTATTTATTATTAGCATTGAGGACAACAGTACAACTTCAGTCAGTTGAATTTGGAGCTGATTCGTGTTTTTTGTACCCTTGATAAATCGTATGAGTCTAAAGCTTACATTCAGGGAAACAGAGTTTTTTTGTTTTAAGATATAATAGAAGCCCGAAGGGTGGCTAGTTAGCATTCAAAGAGAGGTTGCGGCATGGGTACATGTGGGTTGAACAGAGGTGGTCGCTAGACTAGAGGCGCTAAATCAGAGTTCTGGAACAAAATGTTATCTCCCCTGAATCGGGAAATCAAGAAATAGCCAATCCACGGAAGACCGGAGGTGTGAAATCCTAAGGGGTAGATAAAAGATTGATCACATGTCCAGGTGACCTGGACTGTATGGGGGTAGTTAAGTGGTGGGGTTTTCACCAAAGACAGTTATGTCAAACTGGCCCCTTTCCCCGTCTTAATCTACGAGTGGTTCCATATGATTGACAGATTAATTAGAACAATTGAAATTTTGGGGAGAAGACAGAAGGGTATTAGAGAGGAAGCACTCTTTAGAAAAGGGGGAATAACCAGGTGGGACAGACTAAGCAGGAGACCATGCTAGGCAGAACGTAAGCGACTCCGGGAGACGCACCACTAAGGACAGTGTAGACTGGTAGAAATTTGGACTGTACAGATTAGTTAGTGTTTAGTGAGAGTAACTAGAAGGGAAGATGTGAGCAATAAACAGAATTGATTGTGTACAAGAGTTAAGAGTTGATGTTTGGAATTGAAAGTATAAGAGTGACTCAGAAGATGAGTGTAAAATTAAATAACCAAAAGCGTAAGCAGATATAGATAATAGTCCAACGATCATAGAGGTTCTTTACAATATGCATTTTATTTAACTACTCATCGTGGCTTGTATACTCGCAAATGTTAAAAGGTGCCTTTTGAAAATATTGCTTATTGTGTCCGCTAAAAGTGATTGGAGGAGTTCAGTTGGCATTTGTCATCAAACCAGGCACAAAATACAAAGATTTCAATGAAGATCAAATAAGCCACATGCAAAACACATGACACAATGGCTCTAATGAAGATGCAAGCCATATGTTTTTTATTATTGAAAGCCAAAGCAGTTTCCATAGATGAGCGGTTGGACTCATCATTTAGAAGACAAATTCAAGAAAATCGCAACAAACTGGTTCACATTCTTTCTACAATCCTATTTTGCGGCATGCATGATTTAGCACTTCGTGAAAAAGAATCAAATTCTGGTAATTTTTATGATCTATTAGAGTATCGTGTTGAATCTAGAGATGAAGTTTTTTGTAATCATTTGTCAGTTGGTTCTTGTAGTGCGAAGTATATTTCGGTAACTACGCAAAACACTATAGGTCTAATCGAAATTTTTGGGATGTCTCTTGCGTGAAAATATTGTTCGTGAAGGAAATAATTCAGTTGCATTTTCTATACTTGCCGACGAGACGAATGACGAATGACGTTTCAGGCATTGAGCAGATTTCGCTTGGCAATTGATTTGTCAAATTAAAATAGGAAAATGATGGTCACAGAAGAATTTCTTGGATATATTCCAATTGTCCATAGAACGGCTGAAGATTTAGCCAACACTATAATTACAAATTCATTAGAATTTGAATTAGATATGACAAAGTATGTTGGTCACGGATACCTCGGATGTACTACAATGGCAGTTAAAGAAGGTGGAATGCAAGAAATACTCAAAAGTAACATTTGCATATTGCAGTTCATATAAACTAATTCTTGTCGTGAACGATATAAATAGAGTGAATTCTAAACGAAACACAGGGACTATTAAGACAATTACGGTGTTTTTGCTAGAAAATAATCAGCAAAGAAAACTAAATCGAAATGTTACTTTGCTATGTGAAAAAAGTTGGACACATTAAAATAAATGCTTTTAGATTTTTCCTGAAAATATGATAGAATTTTTTTTAGAAATTTATTAGTTACACTTGCAGATATAATTCTTTTTTATGTTTGATATGTGTACACTATCTTAAATGTAATAAACAGTAGGGAATTTAGTTCGATTTCATTGTAACAAATATATGATATTTTTTCTATAATGTAGGGGGTCGGCAAATGCCACCCTTACCCCCTTTGCCTACGCCCATGACCCCAAAAAAACAAGTAAAATAATGACAGCAATCACACAAAATGTAAGAATATCTAAAGATAATAATAAACAAAATATTCATAAATCACTAATTATTAATTTCCAAAGTTTATAAAATAACAATACAGACTTAGAATGAGAATGGGTCGCTAAGTGTCTATTGTTCGATTTACCCGGTAATTCAATTCAGGATTTTCTTTGTTATTTAGGATGCAGGTTTAAATAATGTATGTCCAATCCATCTCCACCGCTTACGGGGAATCTCTTCCTCTATTGGCTTCTGCCTTGACTTCTGCCACAGTAATAGGTTGCTGAACTCCGAGAATCATCTTTAGGCAATAATTGAAAGAGAATTGAATTCTTGTCTAGTTTATGACAGTCATTTGGGACGTGGTGGTCGAGAGGTAGTGCTCATACCGATGGTCACGAGTTCGAATCCACACGAAAGTGAGGATTTGTTCTCGGGGCCTGAGGAGTCCCCGAGTCACCCAGCTCCGAATGGGTACCGAACTAGACAATAGTTAGGCGGCTGGGGTAATGCGTGGAACCCCTATAGCCGGGGCCTGTGACCGCTGCATCACCTGCCAACAGATCGTCTCTCATGGTCTATGGACGCAATTATCTTCTTCATAGAAGGAGCGTCTGTATATCTAAGAAGATAAGATTTCACATGTCTCTTCTCAATAGCGCACAACAGGCCTCACCATGGCTTTCAATATCCTTTTTTTAAAAAAAAAAATTGCTGCTTAGGTTTCTGGAGGCCCAAACATTCTTGAATTTTTAGAAGGCTGCCCTTGCATTCCTAATTCTTTTTATGAAATCGGCATGCGTTTCATCTTGTTTGTGTAACACCCTGCCAATGTAGACAAAACTGTCGACTTCCTCGAGTTTTTCTTCTTTTAGTATGACGGGTGTTGTACTTGTTACATTAAGTTTGGGGACTTTACTCTTCCCCTGTTGTTGGAGAAGGAGCTTAAATCACCGTTCTTTGGTATCTTGATGAGGTATACTTCTTTCTAATTAGAAGGATCTTGCGCTTCCGTCCTTATTTTATGAAAAAATCATTTTCTTACTAGTTTCCAAGTCCAACTTCAGTGCCTCCGTTTGACGCCCCCAGGTCCGTCAATCTTTCCATTTATAAGTTGTTTAATGACCAAACGAATCTCTTCTTTGTTATGATATTGCAGTCAATTAGAAGATCATTGTCAGCTGGTTGGATGCCTGGGGATTTACAAGTTTTGGCCTGTTATTAAGCTCTATAACGTTCTCTTTCCATCTAACTTTCTGTTGCTCTTCATTTGGTATGGGGTTGCAATCTCTGTCGTTTTACCTGTCTATTTGGCTTATTAAATATCATAGACAGCATCTTATGGTAGCTAACAATGCCCGCATATTCCCTGATGAGCTGCATTTTCTGCTTAATTATTTAGCAAGTGTGTCAATAAAGTTCTTTTTGTACCGCTTAATGTGTTCTTTACTTTCTTTTTTTGCATCTGAACATTTTTGGGAATTTAGTTTTCTGCACTAGTGTTCTCAGGAAAGGTCTAAAATGCTCAAAATTAAAACCTATTAAGGGTAATGAGACTAAAGCTAACATCTTCATCCCTTTTTTGTATCCTATTTAGCCCCAGGTGACAAGTAAATTAATACAAACCCTTAAATATAATGGCAAATTAGGTAACTTCAGTGTATCCCAAAAAAGTATACATTTGTAAAAAAAAAAAAACAATAAAAAAGCAACAAACAAACAAAAACGTTAAAATAAACAAAGCTAATTGTATAGATAATATACCGGTGTCACAAAATAAAGTCTAGCCAAAATTAATTATGCCCCAGGAGAGTTAATTATAAAACGTCCCCTTAATCAAAGTAAGCTGTAAATTTATAAATTAGGCTTTTATTAAAACTTATAACCCGCAATACAATTTTAGTTCTTTTACGTGGATTTGCAAATCATTATTGGAAATTTGATGTAACAAGTTTAAAGCAAAGTGATGCGTGCTCCGAGTAATACATTTTTAGTTGTGAATAACTGCCCAGAGTTAATTTAAAAAATGACAGAAAACTGAAATGAAAATAAAAAATAAATCAGTAATATGACAACGTGACACCAATATCTTAGAGCATGTAATTGACTCAATAGTAACACCTGTGGTAAAAAATCTATGTCTATATATATAATTCTCTACATGATCCGACCATGCTGGGCAAGAAGCTATCTGACCTCTGATTCCACCGACCAATCAGATTGCAAGAAAAGTTAGTAAACATTTAAATTTTCGTTGAATTAAAGTTAATTACTGTTTTCTCTCGGAACAACAAAATAACATGTATATCGTAGTATAATGGTTAAAACATTCGCATAATACGAGGAGGTTCAATTCCCAGCTAAGTCATTACCCTTTCAATTTTTAAATTTGTAATACTCCAAATAACTTCGTGCTCTCCATTGTGCTCAAAAGTAGTCATGAAATTTCCATAACAATTACTTTCATAAAATGAATACTTTAGGCGCCCTCTCTCGCTCTCAAGGCATGCGCAACCGTGTATACCCGTATTAATGTGTAGGCCTAGTTCATCGCTCCTTTTTTCTCGGTCGCTTTTGTATCTCTTACAGTCGGCTGAGCCACATTGCATTTCCATTGTTCTCTTCGATTCCGGAGGTCGCAGATTCTGTCCCCAGCAAGACATTACATTTTTAACGATTTAAAAACTAGATTGTGCCGGGGCGCCCACTTTTTTTAGGGCGCCTACGGGCGCCTACCTTTTTCAAAAGCCCAACTAACTTGTCCTTTTTTGATAAATACGAAATATTAAACTTTCTGAAATGTACGCAAAGTATTTAATAATAGGGGTTGTATTTTGCGCACCGATGCACACCAAACAATGACGTCATCATATTAAATATTTTTACAGCGCTAATCACCACACGATTTTTCAACTGCTATAGACTGTTGTACATCGTTCCTCAGCGTTCCACATCCAGTGACTTGGACTATTATAATATATTTAAAAATGTTTGTGTTTGTGCCCGTTCATTTCCCACTATCTTTTCGATCACCATAACAAGCACAAAAAAGTGGAAATAAGCTTGATGAATGACCTTCGTCAGGTTATGCCAGTTAGTTTATGGTTGGCGCAAGCTAGGGTGGTGCAGGATTGGGGGGGTTGGCAAGTGTCTATCCACAGTGCATATGTTTCCAGATCAACAATGCGTCGCAGTTATCCCCGCATCTGAGTTTCACCCCGCCCCCCAACTTTCTTTGCACTGTCTATGATCTGTAAATTCGCATCAAGTTTTACAAGCGTCCAATATTTGAACATTAACTATACCAATCAGACATGGACATTGTACTAAAAAGACATGTGAGATGGCTAACGCAAGTATTAAGTATGGTTTTGTTATAGATTTACTAATGGTAATAATTTACTTTCTTATATGGATTATGTTTCAGAGCACTAAATTTTCAGATAGGCCTACTAAAGTAAAGAAGAGATTGTTATTGTTCATATTTGTTTTACGTTTATTGAAATTTTGTTATTGTCCTCTCTCCTTACTCGTCCCTCTGCCTGCTTATATCACACACTCTCCACTCATTTCCCCTCTCACCTGACATCTCTACACACTCCGATGTGAACACACGGTGAGCGAGTATTCAAGTCAACTGGTGTTTACGCTTTGTTTATCATTCACCCTACGTTTTCGCTCAGTGATTCTCACACCATAACATCTGACCGTGACAATCAGGTATGACATATATTGATGCTTTACAAACAAAAAATGTAATTTATAATCTAACAGGCTACAATAAAAAAAATTCCTTCCCTGTTAATTATTGTTTAGATATGTGCAACAGTGCAACGTATTTAAAAGACAATTTTATTTAAATTAACAATTAATAAGTAATTCGATGTTTGAAAAAAAAATTGCATAAGATTTTGTATATACATATCCAAATCACCAAACCTACACATAGAAAAACGTTTGTGAAATCAGAAATTTAAGCTTCGAAATAAATGAGTTCTATCAAAATTATTGCTTTCCCATTTTTTCAGAGAAAATCTCCTGACGAAACATTTTCTCGCATACATAGAATCTACTTGTTCCTAACATTTTGGAAAACTCAGCATCTGACAAATAAGGGGAAAATTTAATAATATTTTTTTCTTAGTTTTTTCAAAGGGTATTTTATGGCGAACTAATTGTCTCAAACTCATGTTGTAAAAATATATCTTCAAGGTCATACTTAAAAGCAATCTGAAAATCTCAGTTTAAAAATTCTCTTTTTGTTACGAATACACTTTTGTAGAAATCAATTTTTACACGTATGGGTTGTTACATCAATCTAAATGAAATAGTAAAAAGTTCTGCCTTCCAGTTATTGTTAAAATATTATTAGTTTTTAGTAGGGCTGTTATCGATTAAATTAAATTATAATCGTTCACTTTTGAAAAAATACCGATCAATTAATCGATAACTTTGTTAAAGCTAAAAATAAAGATGTATGACTTCATTAAACTGAAAAGTTATTTTTAAAACGCAGTTTGCAATAAAAATTAGTTAAATGACATATTAAAGCTTAGGCCCTTGGATGAAAACTTCAAATTAATTCTAAAATATAAAAGTAATACAGTTGTATAGAAATTGTTTGATGATTAACAAAAACATAAAAATCATCTTTTTATCCAAAGTGGTTCAAAAGTAAGTTTTGATTTTTTTCTAATAAGACCTCATAATTAATTTTTTTCCTGTGTTGTTTTCCTGCACATTTTGTGCCCCTTTAAGGCATTGTTTAAAATTCCCATAACTTAAGTATTTAATTTAATTTAAAAATATAAAACTGTTAGTAGATATATTTTAATATAAGTAGTTCAATATAATGTCAATTAATTTAAATTTTGTTATTGTTAATTAAAAACAATAGTTTTTTTTATATCATTGTCCTAATAAAACAGATTTGTTTGAAGTTTACACTTACGACATCTCTTTTTTAAATGGAGAAGTTTGTTCTTAAAAAAACAAACTATGATTAATTATTAATTATTTATTAATAAATTGAAAAAGAATTTTTAAACATTTCTTTAATTTTAATAACTATTTTATCGATTAAAATAATTTTAATCGACCAAAGAAATTTACTGATTAATCGACAAACGAATCGGTAATTTCCGCAGCCATAGTTTTTAGCTATTCCTATCATGAATCTGTAGCTTTTAGGGACGGGGTTAACCTTTCACCGGAGATTTAAGTTTAATTCTAATATTGTTCACCGAAAAGAAAAGACTTGACAGTAAGGAACTATCTACATATTTAGAGTATTTTTTTCTCTGAGAAAAAACTAATATTTCGTTTAACGCTTTAAAAAGACATTAACAGGAGTTGACGTCATTTGAGCAAAATATGATAAGTAATAAAATTTCAAATAAAGTTCTCCTACTATAACCTGAAACAGGCGAATCATCGCTAAAGATAATTACTAATTTCTATCTTATTTTGCGTATTTTGTGCTTCCATCACATACATTTTACCAAAGATTATAACGGTAAATGTTTTTTCTCATTCTTCCATTTTATGCCGTATTTCAAATATTATTATTTTCGTTTTTTTTTTCAAAATAATATGTAGACTAAATTTAAGTTGCAGTCTCTTAAAAAATTTTTTTCGAGCAAGTGAAATACCGTCGACGAGCTTAATAAAATGATACATACAGCCGTAACCTGCCCACGGCCGCAGTTTCGTGACTCCTTCATTAGATTGAAGAAGTGCTATATCTTCTTAAACAGGATTTAATATCAATCAAGAAAAAATAGAAGTTTACACGTTTTAATTTTTTTTTTATTTACTTATTTTGCTCATATTAAAATATAAATTGGACATGTTAATTTTGTAAATTTTTTTCTAATCTAAGAAATGAAGCAAATCAAGTTATATACATTGATATTAAAAATCTGTTTATAAAATTTGGTAGCGTTCTTATTCAAATAGTTAAGACACATTGGAGAGGAAGTAAATGCCTTGGAAAATTATTTTTTTAATTGGAATTCAAATTATCCTTATACGAAAAGCTTATCCCTTATTTAATTATCACAAAGTGTATCAGATCTTAAAAAAGGATACAATTTAATTCATCGTTAAAGATAATTTACAATATTGGTGCAATTTTTTTTCGATCGGTATTTGGTTATCCCCCTTTTCGGAGCTGTGTACCTATGTTAACAATGAATTTCTTAATTTTGGGATTATTATAAAATTAAAATTAGTTTTATTTTCAAATTTAAAAAAATCATGGAAATTAAGAAATTTAAAGCGAAAATTTGTAACATCCGAGCTACGTTGTTTCTAGCCGTCTTCTATCTCCACTATAGCAGGATATGCCTGAAAGAAATAGAATTTAACATTTTTTATTTTATCAGTATTATCAGTATTAGTATTTTTTAACTAATTCAATGTTATATGGCAATTTAAAGTGTGTCTTCTCTTTTTTTTTCATTAAAGAAATCTTTACTTTATGTGTAGCCTTGTAATATCCAACATATCTTTAACAAACAGATGAGCTAATAACTTTAAGAAGGACGTTAAAGAATAAGTGCAAAAGGAATACCCATTTGTCAAAATTTACTTATATCTCTCTACTAAAAAATACAGGATTGCTTTTAAACATTCACAAAAACTTCATTTTTTTGTGATAGAAATTTTAGAAATTTATCATTAATTTTTATATCAGAAGTTAAACAAAGGCTCATTTGGAAACACCATTATCTTTTAAGTACTCCTTTATTAAAATTTCACTAAATTATTTCTTATTTTAAAGGTTTCATTAAAAGTGCTAATGCCTATATAATACTGTGAAATTGTCAGTGAAAGAAGGTTTTCACAGTAATCACAGTCATTCTTGTTAATCCCACATGTAAAGAGAGATTTGGCAGCGATTTCAAAACTATATACCATTAAAATAAAAGAGAGGATTAAAAGGAATCATCTATTTGCAATTATCTATAATTAAAGGTACTGATTACCTTATTGGATTTGATTTCCTTCTGGCGCTGTTTGTGGAGCTGGGACTGTTCTGTTGATAAAATTAGTACGTGATTTTTAATTGCAATAAAATGAAGAAAATGGTCGCATAAATACGCTATAGTTTTTCAAATTTGATTTTAAATTTTGACAGACTAGATGTGGCCCGCGGCGTAGCATACGCCGAAGACTTGCTCATAAATAGCGCAAAAAAAATTAAGGGGGAAGAACAGAAAAAAAACTACACCACGAAGAAATCAGAACAACGCGAATGAACAGCCGTCTTACAAAGTCATATTCGAAAAGAAATTGGGAAATGAACGGGCACAAACACAAATATTTTTAAAAGTTAAAAAAGTAATGTCTTAGACCTTCCGCGTGTTAGGCGAATGTAATAATCACTACACTACGAAATACATACTATTATGTTGTTCCGAAAGAATCAAGTAATTGACCTCAATTGAACGCAATGTTGGTTTCGATGACCCCCACCCTCTGACCTACTTTTTCTTGCCAGCTGATTGGTCGGTGGGGTTAGGAAGCTTGCTTGGTGTCCGTCATGGTTGAACCATGAGGAGAATTATATATATAGATTGATAAAATTATATACACTGACAACCTGTCAATATTTAATATGAGTTCATGACTGTGAGAAAAATTGCCATTTCTC
Source organism: Radix auricularia (assembly GCA_002072015.1). NCBI lineage: Eukaryota > Metazoa > Mollusca > Gastropoda > Lymnaeidae > Radix > Radix auricularia. Next base: position 13,484 of record MUZC01002182.1, read on the forward strand.
TGATGTAGAGAATCCTTCCAAGCCTATCCAACTCTATCCCCTCCCCGATCCCATGTAATTGGACAATGAAAAGGCAATGTGGTAATGTGGTCATACAGTATAGAGGTACCTAAATTCTCTCTGCCCTCACTCCCATAAGTCTCGCCAGCACATAAGTTATACATTAAACTATAACATAAGGATTATGTTTTAAATTTTTGAAAAATATTTATACTATTTTTTTTTCATTTTAAACAGTGGTCGAACCATCAGTGAGTCGTATCATCCACGGTCAAATCGTCCTGTGATGGAACTGTCCGCGGTTGAATCGCCCAGTGCCGAATCGTCCGTGGTTGAAATTTCCGACCACTGGCGTCAAAGAAGCTAGACCGT
>MUZC01002183.1:9236-19532 GCA_002072015.1 Radix auricularia
TATATATATATATATATATATATATATATATAATTCGCCAGTGTGGCGGAAATTAATGATTAATTAAACGATACTTTAAAAATTATCGATTAAAATTAATTTGATGGATTAAAATTCTTTATTTGATTGTGTGTGCCAAATTTGATACTTTTTTTATATTTGGGTTACTTACATACTTTTCCCTCGTATTATTATTATTTATTTATATGGGCATACGTAAACAAAATAGGTTTTTCTTCCTTATTTCTTGCATAGCACAACAAAATTTAGGAGCCCTATATATATACTGGTCAACTTCCAAAAGTATCTAAACGGGAAATAAGAGAATAAGTAATTTTCACTTTTTATATCGCTCATATAAAGAAGAAAACTACATTGGGCCCCGGCCCCCTTAGAGAGATAATTTAAATATGTTTTCACCTGTTACCATTGGAGATGTGAAATACAGCTCATTTAAGGAAAAAAATACATTTGGGCACACCAGCCCCATCCTGAGTGAGAATTTTATAAAGACTATTTCTCCATTTTTGTTGGGAGAGTGTGCTCAAAAACTTCCAAAAGTTTCATGTCTTTACGTATACGGTAAATTTGAGAATTAGAGATAAGACGGTTTTTAATATAAGAAAAAACTACATTTGGGCCCCTAGCCCCCAAGAGTGGGAATTTTAAAATTATTTTTTTGCAAATTAGCGTCGGCAGAGTGTATTTAACAACTTGCCAAACTTTCATGCTTCTACCTACACGGGAAATAGGAGAATTAGGGATTTTCAATTTTTATATAGCTCATATAGGGAGAAAAAAAAATCATTTGGACCCCAGAAAGTGATCATTTAAATATATTTTCGCTTGTTATAATTTGGGAAATCTTATCTTATCTTATATGTTACAGATGCTCCTTCTGTACAGAAGATTATTGAGTCCTACGTATTTCTATGGTTTGTGTTTAGTCCTGTATTCTTACTAGAGTTTTAAAAGATGATAAAGTGGTGGCTTTCCTAGTTTCTTCAGGCAACCCATTCCACGCCCGAATACCGGACGGAAAGAAAGAAAACTTGAATGTGTTTGTTCTTGCATATGGAATAAGAAAGGTGTTTTTATCTTTATGTCTATTTGAGGGTTGTATTAGGTTATCTTTGTGTTGTATTTCTAAATTAGAATTAATTGCCTTATGTATAATTACTAATTTACTCTTGGTTCTTATATCCTCTAGTGTTTCAAGCTTTAATAATTTAACTAATGGTGTTACTCTTGTCAGTTTTGAATATTCTCCAGTAATGAATCTGGCAGCTCTTTTTTGGATTTGTTCTAACTTATCAATATTTTCTTTGGTGGATGGGTCCCATACAGAAGATGCATATTCTAGTATAGGTCTCACCAGGGTGAGGTAGCATTTTAGTTTTATATCTTTGTTACATTTGTAAAAGTTTCTTTTTATAAAGCCTAAGGTTTTGTTTGATTTTTTAATAACTTCATTGACATGGGGATTCCAAGATAGTTTCTCATTTATTATGACTCCTAAGTATTTCGCATCTTTAGTTGCACTAATGCACTAAACAATATCCTAAAAATTCATGCTTCTTCCAACTCGGGAAATAGGAGAATTAGTTATTTTCAATTTTATATACCTCAAATATTAAACGGGGGGGGGGGGAACTTTTTGGGACCCCGTTTGGAAGTTTAAAATTCTCTTTTGCAAATTAGCGTTAGGAGAGTGTACTTAACAACTTCCCAAAGTTTTATTCTCTAACCTACACGGGAAATAGTCGAATGGGGGATTTTCAGTATTTATATAGCGTATATTAGTAAAACAAAAAACTACATTTGGGCCCCCGGCTCCCAGTAAGTGATAATTTAAATGTTTTTTCACCTGTTACCACTGCGGGGGTGTACTCAACAAATTCCTAAAATTTCATGCTTCCACCTAATCAGAAACCTGATCTTTCTTGAGACGTGATTGTATTTCGGTGTCTGCATTTTGTTTATATAGCCCACTTAAGAAAAAGTACATTTGGGTCCCCGGCACCACATAAGTGGAAACAAAAAATCGCCATTTTTGCCAGGAGAGTCTGCTCAATAATTTCCAAAAGTTTCATGTTTTTACGACACGGTACATTGGAGAGTTAGTGATGAGTTTGTTTCTAATATAAGAAAAAAACTACATTTGGGACCCCGGCCCCGAATGAGTGGGAAGTTTAAAATTATTTTTCGCAAATTAGCGTTAGTAGAGTGTACTTCCCAATGTTTAATTCTTCTACCTATTCGTAAAATAGGATAATGAGTGATTTTCAGTTTTTATATATAGTTCATATAAGTGAAAAAACTACATTTGGGCCCCCAGCCCCCAGAAAGAGGTAATTTAAAATTATTTTTGCCTGTTACCATTGCAGAAGTGTACTCAACAATTTCCTAAAATTTCTTGCTTCTGCCTCCTCGAGAAATAGAAAAATTGTTGATTTTGATTTTTTATATAGCTCAAAGAAGGAAAAACAGGTTTTTGGGCCCCCGGCGCCCATGAGTGTGAATTTATGGAACGAAACCTATTTAAGAACCTTCCCCATATGATTGTGTGTACGTTTACTAAATTTCACTTTACTGGGTTGTCTGGATCTTGAGTTATTAGGGAACAGACAGACAGACAGACAGACAGACAGACAGACAACAAATGCGTCTTATATATATATACTAGAGGCAAGTACCCGGCTTCGCACGGGTTTTAAATAGGGATTTCTGGAGAAGCGTACACAATGCTTTTTCGCAAATTAGCGTTAGGAGAGTGTACTTAACAAATTCCCAAAGTTTCATTCTTCTACCTACACGGGAATTGTCGAATGGTGGATTTTCAGTATTTATATAGCATATAATAGTAAAAAAAAAAAAACTACATTTGGGCCCCCGGCTCCCAGTAAGTGATAATTTAAATATTTTTTTCACCTGTTACCGCTGCGGGGTTGTACTCATCGATTCTTACATCACATGGTGCTTCCACCTAATCTGAAACCTGATATTTCATGAGACGTGATAATATTTCGTTGTCTACATTTTGTTAATATAGCCCGCTTAAGAAAAAGTACATTTGTGCCCCCGGCACAACATACGTGAGAATTGTATTTATTTATTTTTTTGCCATAATTGCCAGGAGAGTAATTTCCAAAAGTTTCATTTTTTTACGACACGGTACATTGGAGAATTAGTGATGAGTTTGTTTCTAATAAAAGAAAAAAAACATTTGGGCCCCCGGCCCCCAATGAGTGGGAAGTTTGAAATTCTTTTTCGCAAATAAGCGTTAGGAGAGTGTACTTAACAACTTCCCAAAGTTTCATTCTTCTAACTACACGGGAAATAGAAGAATGGTTATTTTCAGTATTTATATAGAGTATATAAGTTTTAAAAAAAACACTACATTGGGGCCCCGGGCTTCCCATGAGTGGGAAGTTAAAAATTGTTTATCGCAAAATATCGTCGCTTTAGCGTACTTAACAACTTGCCAAAGTTTCATGCTTCTACCTATCCGTAAAATAGGATAATTAGTGATTTTCAGTTTTTATATATAGTTCATATGAGGGAAAAAACTAAATTTGGGCCCCCAGCCCCCAGAAAGAGGTAATTAAAATATATTTTTGCCCGTTACCATTGCAGAAGTGTACTAAACAATTTCCTAAAATTTCATGCTTCTGCCTCCTCGAGAAATAGAAAAATTGTTGATTTTCATTTTTTATATAGCTCAAATAAGGAAAAAAAGTTGTTGGCCCCCCCGGCGCCCCTGAGTGTGAATTTATGGAACGAAACCTATTTAAGAACCTTCCCCATATAATTGTGTGTACGTTTACTAAATTTCACTTGACTGGGTTGTCTGGATCTTGAGTTATTAGGGAACAGACAGACAGACAGACAGACAGACAGAGAGAGAGACAGAGAGAGACAGAGAGAGACAGAGAGAGAGAGAGAGAGAGAGAGAGAAAGAAAGAGAGAGAGAGAGAATTTGAGATGCATTTTATGAAGAAGAAAGTTTCGTACATATTTTGCCACAAATTTGTCGGTCGTGTAACTGAAATTGAGTTTGGTCACACTGTGCACAGAATGCCTGGCCATCTAAGATTTTGGCTGTTAAGACAAGCTGAGACTACAAAAACATGTCAATAAAAATTGAGCAATACCACGATCGATACCTATCAAACACAGCTGTCCAAAGTTTGCACTATAAAACTAATTCTGATATACAATGTATTGTTTCATTCAAACGCACGTGATCACTCCCCCTCCAAGGTTCTAAACAAACTTTGATTTATCAACACTTTACAGTTCATGTCACTGCGCCACTTCAGCAAAGGAAACTGTGCATAGAAACATAGAACACTTCTTCTATGCAGGATTTCTAGACCAACTTCTCTGATAGATTTATAGTTTGATTAAATTGTTAATGTCATCAAAACGCGATTATTATTATAAAAGTTATAAATAGTTCTTGCTCTTTGCAGCTCTTTGTACTTAATAAAATATTTTAAGTGGAACGTTATTTCAAGCCTGTGTGACGTGAATCACAATTCTTACCCCCCCCCCCCCAAACACACACATTTTAGGTGCCTGGCGTCATTTATGGACTTTGCCAAAGTTTAAAATACTTTAAAAGAGGTAAATATAATTTTGAAAGAGTTGAAAGTGTTGCAGAGACTTCCAAAAGAGTTGTAAAGACTTGGTGAAAAATTTGTTGAAAAGATTTGGAAAAAAGTTGTCCGAAAGACTTGCGAAAGTTAAAAATATTTTGAGCAGACGTCAAGAAAGCTGACACGGTTTGGTTCCATTGAGAGTTGAGAAAGGGGCCGCCCATAAAGTACGTCACGCTATTTTTGACTTTTTTTTTAAACTCCCCCCTCCCCCTGTCATAAACTGCCATAAATCTCGGACCGCCCTTCCCTAAAGTATGTCACACTTTTGTACAAAATATATATTTTTATTAACAAAATGATTAAAATTTAACATAAAACTTAGTGACGTCACACATGGTCGGACAACACCCATCCCCCTGTCACACTTTCTTACACCCCCTACCCCCTCTGGAGCATGACGTACTTTATGAACGGCCCCAAAGTCAAAGCAGTAAATTGGAATAACTCACCATTATCAGCAGAAGTATGTACACTGTACACTGTACTAAAAATACACTATTGGCCGTCCACAAAGTACGTCACGCTCCAGAGGGGGGAGGGGATGTAAGAAAGTATGACAGTTTGTGACAGGGGGGGGGGAGTTAAAAGTGGTCAAAAATAACGTGACGTACTTAATGGACGGCCCCTATCGTGTTTTGGGTTTATTTTTTCATGCAGCTTAATATAAAAAGATTATTAATACGTCAATGGACAAAGTGGAGCTACTCGGGTATCCTGTTTCAGGCTGGCAATGAATCGATGAAATTTAAGTATTCTGACTCTTAAAATGGCTAGCTGTTGTTGTTGTTGTTTTTTTTTTTTTGGTCTGTTTGTGGGTTTTTTCCCAATGAAAACTTCCATCTTTGAATAAAAAGAATTGGTTTGAGAGCTAGGGTATTTAAATACAACCAATTATCAACACAGTGAACTGCCAGGCACCAATTAGGGAGGGCATTACTCATATAATTTCTGCAGCATAAAGGTCAGATTCGTCATCTGCTACAGACGTTATTTCATACAAAGGGAACATGAGGGTTGGGCCAGAAACCAATTGTTTTTCTCCGAAGACTGTAGTAACTCTGCGACTGTGTTAACAACTTTCAGCATCTTTTCCCTCAAGAAACTTGAATTTTATTTTGAAACGGATTAAATCAAGTTAATTGTATTCTAAAACTTGTTACAAAACGCCGATTTCTTTTTTTTTTTAATTTCCTACCACACTTTTGATAATTTCTTGTGTATCCGGTTTTAGTCGTATGCCTATCTCAATTCTGAACATTTCTACGACAATGGTGGTGAAGGGAGGGATTGGGAAACTGTTCTTCCTTGGTAACTTCTTTTTTTTAAAAAATAATCTTTAAAGTGGCGTCCCCACCCCACCTCCCCCAACTGTCATAGTTTAATGATAGACAATTGACGCTACTAAACCTAGCTGCGCCCTTCTCTGTGAGAAAAGTTAGGTGCATCATTTCTCATATTATTAAAGTTATGAAACATTTTCAACAACAACAAAAAATAACAGCTTCAGTTATTAATTAATCAATAATTTCAACGTATAAACCTTGACTTTATCTATCTCTAGTGGATTACGAAGAGGGTGCACTTTTAAATATCTTTGTTGTGAATTTGTGTCTAACTGAAGAATTCTTTTCGTGTAATGGAAGTGGTTAAATCCACCCTCACCAACCATAATTCAATTAGTTGCGTGTCAGATCTTTGCCTTTCTCAGTCAGGCAAAAAACGTTTTCCCTAAATTCTGGTCACCATAGTAACACGAAAAAGTGGGTACCTTCTACTCATACGACTAATAGTTTAGCCACACCCACTCTCTCCTTTCCTACAGAGGCTCACACTACTCTCTTTTTACCACGTTTTTCTTAGTTTGCTTTCTTGTCTGGATGTCTTTCCGGGGCAAAAATTGAATTCCTTTTTTGAACCACTTCTGATCATCCAATTTTGATGAAATTTTGCATGCATACTTGATTCACATGACAATTTAATATTTCATTAATTATAGTACTCAATTCTACTTAATTATAGTAGAATTAAATTCTATTTTTCCTTATATGGAATAACTAATCAAATGTCATTTGAACCGGGGCAAAAATTGAATTCCTTTTTTGAACCACTTCTGATCATCCAATTTTGATGAAATTTTGCATGCATACTTGATTCACATGACAATTTAATATTTCATTAATTATAGTACTCAATTCTACTTAATTATAGTAGAATTAAATTCTATTTTTCCTTATATGGAATAACTAATCAAATGTCATTTGAACCACTTCTGATCATCCAATTTTGATGAAATTTTGCATGCATACTTGATTCACATGACAATTTAATATTTCATTAATTATAGTACTCAATTCTACTTAATTATAGTAGAATTAAATTCTATTTTTCCTTATATGGAATAACTAATCAAATGTCAATGATTTCTTGTGTTTTCCGGAAAATGTTTCGTTAAGTTTGGTAATTTTCTCAAAATTTCTTGAAATTTGAAAAATGTATGACCGTTAATTTCAAACATGAACAAATAAATAATATATATATAAAAAAGCTTTTTAAAACACCACGTTTTTCATTTGAACTAAAAAGTATAAAATAAAAATATTTTTAAAAAAGTTTTTAAGATACCACGTTTTGTGAACTAAAAAGAAGAAAATAAATTTTTTCTTGGGCTCTGTTGGAACTTCCCTTCCCCTGGGCTGAGCCAGAACTGTTTTGTTGGATGCACATTGTGGACATTTTGTACATACACACTCTTACACACCAAAATATTTTCGAACTAAAAACGTGGGGCGCATTCGGCTGAAATTAAATGAAGTATCATATATAGACTGTGGAGGAATTTGAAACTGAAAAGTTTAATGTAATAGCATTAATAGACCANTGGTCTATTAATGCTATTACATTAAACTTTTCAGTTTCAAATTCCTCCACAGTCTATATATGATACTTCATTTAATTTCACAGGGCAATTCAGCCGAATGCGCCCCACGTTTTTAGTTCGAAAATATTTTGGTGTGTAAGAGTGTGTATGTACAAAATGTCCACAATGTGCATCCAACAAAACAGTTCTGGCTCAGCCCAGGGGAAGGGAAGTTCCAACAGAGCCCAAGAAAAAATTTATTTTCTTCTTTTTAGTTCACAAAACGTGGTATCTTAAAAACTTTTTTAAAAATATTTTTTTACTGTTGCTTTCGTTGACACTTTGGATTTCACCGCAACTAAGTCTTTTTGTTGTTTTTTTAAAAATTATTTCTTTATATTCGTTTTATTTGTGTATTTTTTGTTCGTTGAGGAAGGCTCTTTGCCGAAACGTTCGCTGTTTTGTCAGGTCCTGTCAAGCTAACCCTTACCATGTTTACATGTTATCCAATTACTAATTTATCACCCTGATTGCAGTCTCAAACCCATTATTTTCACTACTCATACACCACTGCATTTCACAAACTGTTAAATTATGTAAACGTTTATACATTTTTAAAATGGGATCTAGACTATAAACTACAACAGGCTTAGCCGAATGTTCATACGTTTCAAAACACATGGAATATTAAAAATGTTTTTGTGTACGAAACAAATATTGAGTTGTAAGTTAATCTGTTACAGGACATCACCACAGAGGAAATATCGATTAGTATCAAACACACGCCCCTATGTAAATATGCCGGGTAAACTAAGGGATGTTCAAATGTTCAACACACTCATGAGAAGAACAAAGCTGACATTACTTATCTATATATATATAATTTGGATGGTCAAGCACAAGACGTATTCTAAATAATCAGGACGAATCACACTAGCTGGGTCGACCAATCACAGTTCATGGTTGGCAAGGGATGGCGGTGCAGGGTTGGGGAGGGGACAGGTAACAACCGCAGTGCGCATGTTTCTAGACTAACAATTCGTCGGCGGTTTCCCTCACTCCCCGCCCACACTTCAACGTTGTCATTTCGTCGTGGTGCTGTTTGTGTCCGTTCTCTTCCCCCCCCCCCGTCCTTTGCACGATGAGCAAGTCTGCAGCGTATGCTACGCCGCGGGTCGTATCTAGTCCTAATTAACTATCATGTGATGTGTAGCATTCTAAACTAATGTGATTGGTAGCTTGGCTAGTCTAATGTGATAGCATGGATAGACTAATGTGATAGCATGGATAGACTATTGTGACAGCATGGATAGACTAATGTGATAGCATGGTTAGACTAATGTGATAGTTAGCATGGATAGACTAATGTGATAGTTAGCATGAATAGACTAAAGTGGCAGCATGGATAGACTAATGTGATAGCATGGTTAGACTAATGTGATAGTTAGCATGTATAGAATAATGTGACAGTTAGCATGGATAGACTAATGTGACAGCATGGTTAGACTAATGTGATAGCATGGATAGACTAATGTGATAGTTAGCATGTATAGACTATTGTGACAGCATGGATAGACTAGTGTGAAAGCATGGATGGACTAATGTGATAGCATGGATAGACTAATGTGATAGTTAGCATGGATAGACTATTGTGACAGCATGGATAGACTAATGTGATAGCATGGATAGACTAATGTGATAGTTAGCATGGATAGACTATTGTGACAGCATGGCTAGTCTAATGTGATAGCATGGATAGACTAATGTGATAGTTAGCATGGATAGACTATTGTGACAGCATGGATAGACTAATGTGATAGCATGGTTAGACTAATGTGATAGTAAGCATGGATAGACTAATGTGACAGCATGGTTAGACTAATGTGACAGCATGGTTAGACTAATGTGATAGTTAGCATGTATAGAATAATGTGACAGTTAGCATGGATAGACTAATGTTACAGCATGGTTAGACTAATGTGATAGCATGGATAGACTAAGAGATAGTCTGCATGGATAGACTAATGTGACAGCATGGTTAGACTAATGTGATAGCATGGATAGACTAATGTGATAGTCTGCATGGATAGACTAATGTGACAGCATGGTTAGACTAATGTGATAACATGGTTAGACTAATGTGATAGTTAGCATGGATAGACTAATGTGATAGTTAACATGGATAGACTAATGTGATAGCATGGATAGACTAATGTGATAGCATGGATAGACTAATGTGATAGCATGGATAGACTAATGTGATAGCAAGGATAGACTACTGTGATAGCATGGATAGACTAATGTGATAGCATGGATATACTAATGTGATAGCATGGATAGACTAATGTGATAGCATGGATAGACTAATGTGATAGTTAACATGGATAGACTAATGTGATAGCATGGATAGACTAATGTGATAGCATGGATAGACTAATATGATTGCATGGATAGACTAATGTGATAGTTAGCATGGATAGACTAATGTGACATTATGGATAGTCTAATGTGATAGCATGGATAGACTAATGTGATAGCATGGATAGACTAATGTGATAGCATTGATAGACTAATGTGATAGTTAGCATGGATAGACTAATGTGGAAGCATGGATAGACTAATATGATAGCATGGATAGAGTAATGTGATAGCATGGATAGAATAATGTGATAGCATGGATAGAATAATGTGATAGCATGGATAGGCTAATGTGACAGCATGGAGCATGGATAGAATAATGTGATAGCATGGATAGAATAATGTGATAGCATGGGA